>JAJHZJ010000754.1:1425000-1707362 GCA_023548195.1 Bettongia penicillata ogilbyi
TTGCTTATATTTTGTAGCTTCTTTGTATCCATGTTTCCATGACTAGACTAACTCTGGAAGCTCTTTGAGGACAGCAGGATTTTTTTCTTTTTCATCTTTTTGTACAGTGTCAAGTTTATATTAAGTATTTAATAAATGTTTGCTGAATTGATTGAAAGTCATTAACCATAAAATAAACAGAAGCAATTGTTCATGATGAGATTTTCCCCATCCTTGAAGAAGACCTCAGCCCAAATTCTCAGCATGGTAATGAGGAGGGATTCCTCTTTCCAGACAAACTGGGGGGCCCAGATTTTGCTGCTCCCTGTCCCTTACTCTGCTGCCCAGATGAGGTTTTCAGCTATGTCCATGCTCCACCCCCTACAGATCACCTTTGCTGACTTCCTGGAAATCAAAGGAGAAACCTGCTTCAGTTTCAGTAGCGGAAAGAGTAGGAGACTGTGTAAGCACTGTCCTTGAGAAAGGATGCCAATCACACGGCTAATTATCTCTGTGGCACAAGCACAAACTGAGATCCAAATCAGGGAGCTTCCTCCTGGCCTTGATTACTGTTTCATATGCACGAATTCTAGGAACTTAGAATCCTGTGAGCAGTGGAGAGAACAAAGGGAGGACACCTACCAGTGGGGACCCCGAGTCTGCTGAAGACCCCCTAGGTGGGGCTTGAAGTTTCAGCGATACTAGGTTTTAGGAAAGCAGCTTCCCTGAATCACCCCCAAAATTTTGGGTGTCTTAACTCAAGGAAAGGAACCCTCATAAAATGGGGCTTTTGGGAGCAGACATTAAATTCAATTTAACTTATTAAGCACCTACTGTATACCACATACTGCACTAAGTATATGGGATGCAAAGACAAAACTGAGACAGTCCCTAAGCTGTCAGAGCTCACATTCTACTAGGTGGACCTTAGCTGGGGGGGTGACAGGCTGTCAGATTTGAAGTCAGTAATAGTAAGAGTATTGCTAGTAACAGGTCAGCTACGCAGGGTAGTGGATAGAGCAATGGACTTGGAATCAGGAAGACCTAATTTTCCTGAGTTCAAATCTGACCTCAGACACTTACTAAGCTGCATGATCTTAGGTAAGTCACGTCATCCTGTTTGCCTCGGTTTCTCATCTGTCAAATGAGTTGAAGAAGGAAATAGCAAATCACTCCAGTGTCTTTGCCAAGAACTCCCCAAAATGGGATCAGAGTGAGTCGCACAGGACTGAAAATGACTGAACATTGCCAAGAGTATTAGCACTCGTATAGAGGCAGTTAGGTGGCGCTATGGCTAGAGAGCTGAGCCTGGACTCAGAAGACCTGCGTTCAAATTCATTCTCAGTGCAGGGTTATGAGGACAGCGTGAGGTAATATTTATCTCACAATGCCCAGCACATAGTAGGTATGTAATTATTGCATATTTTCTTTTTTTAATATAATATGTTAGATTTTATCAGGGATACCTTTTGGGGCTTCCTAGGACAGCAAACAATCTCTTGGTAGGGGTGTGTTCAGGGAGAAACATAGTAGTTCAAGATCAACAAAGTCAAGAGATTGTAGGATGTGGTCCTCAAAGGGATCGTACAAGACACCTAGTTCACTGTTCTCATTTTACAGATGGAGTAACAGGAGTGGGTGGGACGGTGGTGATTTGCCTACAGTCACTTATGTATTAAAGTAGCTGAACTCAGACCTAAACCTGGTTTTTGGGACTCCACAGCTGGCAGGCTTTCTGTTGTCCAATCCTGTCTCCTCCTCCACATCACACCTTCCCTAAGTCATTCTTTTTGCCCAAAATTCAAAAAGGAAATAGCTTAAATCACTGAATTAGAGAACTGGAAGGGACCTCAGTGATCATTTCACTAGTGTAGAGGCTGTGTGATATGACAGAGAACAAACTGGATTAAGGGTTATTAGATATACTTTCTAGGTCTGGCTTTGCCACTAATTTCAAAGCATAGCTTTGGGCCAGTGGCCATGAGATTTCCCCCCATAGAAACTAAACTCTTGGGGTGGGGGGAAGGTAGGACCTGTTTTGGTTTGGTGTCGTATTTCCTGTGCCTGGAACATAGCAAGTGCTTAAGAAATGCTTGTTAATTGTGGCTGACCTGTGCCTCAGTTTCCACACTTGTAAAATTAGGATTTTATTTCTCCCTGGGGCTATTGTGATGATTCACTTAAGAAATGGGAATTTGCATGAAAAGGCATAAAGCACTAAACACAGACATATACAAGGGATTATTAATAAGTGCTCTGTGTGGTTGAACATAGCTTGGAGCCAAAATTGGAAAGGGCAGAAAGAAAAGGATGAGTGGGTCATTCTCCTCTCCCCCCCCACCTTAAGGGGATGGGGTGGAGGTTTTGGTCTTATCCAGTCTTAGGAGGAAAAAAAAAAGCCCAAAGCCTCCAACGTTCCTGGTCCCCAGGGACGTCCCTCAATTCCAACCCAAATTTAGCTCCATCCCACACAAGCCGGCTGTTCTCCTTTTTAAGGGCTGCAAGTCATTTGCATGAACAGCTCTGTCTGGGGAAATGGGGATGGGGAGGTCGAAGGTAAAGAGACTAGGGGGGAGGCTGGCATCCATCCCTTGCGGAGGGAGGCCAGCTCTTCTGACCTGGATCCTGGGCTCTATACAGACAGGGCGCTGGGCTCCTGATCTCTCGTGGGGTGCTGGAGAGAAAATCCTTCTTCTCTCCCATCCCCCATCTCCACCCCTCCCCAGTCTGAAAGAGCAGAATTTAATTTGCAGCCTCATGTATAGTAAGATCCTATTTCACGCACAGCTGTTCGGGCTCCCGATATATCAAATCCTTTTCACTTAAAAAACAACAACTGAAAAAACTTTCGGAATCAATATCCCTTTCTCTACCTATATTTTATTAAAAAGTTGAGCATCAATATTAATGTTTAAATTCCCACCAAGCTGAGTTTAATTACCTATAAACTGTGCCCACTCCTAGGTAGACTTCCTTCCCCGCCGCAGTAAATAAAACGATAAGCAGAGAGCTACTTTAATAGACGCTAAGCAACTGAAACAAGTCCCAGAGACAATTCAAGGACAGACTCCTGCACAGAATGAACCAGATGGGGAGCTCTTGGGTTTTTGTCTTTTTTTTTAATTATTCCCCTCCTGAGCTGATGACAGAATTTAAACCAACCCCCCTCCAAATTCTCAAACAAAAAAAGCCCTCTCCTTCTGGGTTACCACCATTGCCCCTGCCACCATTTTTTAAATGGAAAGGGTATAAAAGCAAGAAGCGCTTCTTAGAGGTGGTCCAAGCTAACTTCCTCTTTTGACAGGTTGGGAAAATGAGACTCACTGACAAGAAGGGATTGCATGGAAGGGGGGTGGCAAGATGAGAATATGGGTCTTTTGACTCTCCTTTTTTTTTTTCTTACAACACTGAACAATTCTGTCGTTAGGACTCCCCCCTCTCCAATTACTTTCTATGGCCACTAGCATTTATCAAATTAGATAATATTTGTAAAGGGCTTTGCAAACGTTAAAGCACTGTATCAACATTAGCTATTATTATTCTATTTACTTTGTATGTATTAATGTAGGGAGATAGATTTTCCTTAGAAAATACACCAGTGGAGGCTTGCAAGTCGTTGACTTCAGTGAAGGAGGACCCATAGAGCACCTTGAGGAGTGATTTTTGGGCACTTCATACATATAAGAGGAGGGAAGCTGCCACAGGTGCAACATTTGGCTATATACTCCAGTTGCATCCCCCTGGGAGAATGTAAGCTTGTGATTTCATTTTTGTCCTTGTACCCCCAGCATCTAGCACAGTACTTTACACATTCTGGGATGTAATAAATACTTATTGACTTCAACTGAAGGCATGAAAGAGCCCAAGGTCAAGACAGGGAGTGATGCAATACCCTTCTATCTATCTCTCCGGGATTAACCACATGGGTCCCTTCCATGAACCCTAAATAGATACAAGTAAGGAGAGCATGAGTTGAAGAAATGCTGATACCCTATTGGTGGAGCTGTGAATTTGGCCCATCTTTCTGGACAACAATTTGTAACTATGCTAAGGAACTTCGATTACAGTATCTGTACCCTTTGACCCTGATCAACCACGGTCAGGCATCTGCCTAATAACTGGAGAATGGCTGAATAAACTGAGATATATGATTATAATGGAAAACTATTATGTTGTAAGAAATGAGAAATTTGAGGAATCCAGAGCATGGGAATAATAGGATGAACAGACCTAAAGTGAAGTAAGCAGAACCAGAACTCTGTGTGTGTGTGTGTGTGTGTGTGTGTGAGTGTGTGTATGTGTAGGGATATGTATACACACATAAATGTCATATATATGCCTATAATAATATAAATAAATATAGTATATATAAATATATAAATGTAAATAAAAGCCACTCTAAAAGACAGTCGAACATTTAATAACTGCAATGACCAATCTTGAAGAACAAATAATATAAAAATACTGCTGCTGTTAAGGACTGGATCTGTGATTTCAATGATCGAGGGAACTCCCCGGTGATGAAATCCCCTTTATCAATGCAGGTTAGCACCTCTCACCAACTTTTAATCTTTGAGAAAGCTTAGAGATTAGGTGACTTGCCCAGCGTCAAATAATCAGTATATGTCACAGGCAAAATTGAACTTCTGTTTTCAAGGCCAGTGCTCAATCTACTATGTCATTCTGCCTTGATTTTCTGTGATAAGTGTCATAGCAACAATAATATTAAAAACAATAGTAGTTGACATTTATATAGCGACTTTCCAAGTAGACTGGGGATCATGGATATGGGATGTTGCATAGAGATGAGGTCATTGGTTTAGCTTAACCATTTTTCCTTGTTAGAAGGGAGAGTTCAATAGTAGGAGCAGGGTGGGGTACTTTGTCCAGAAAAGGCTGTGATGTGAAAACAAAGATCATAAATAAAAAGGCTGTTTTTTTTAAACAAAAGAATCTAAGTTTCTTGTGGGCAGGGGCTGTTCTATTTTTGGCATCCTACCATGCGCTTTGTACATAGTAGGTGTTTATGAAGAGTCCGTTCAATTGAACTTAACTATGGAAGGAAGCTGTTTAACTAAGGAGGGGGATTATAGTGAATTTATTTCCCTGTAAGAAGAGAGAAAAAGAGACAGAGAAAGAGACAGAGGGAGAGAGACAAAGAGAGAATTAGAGAGACAAAGAGAGACAGACATAGACACAAGGGTGTGTTGGAGGAAAGGAAACAGAGGAAAATATATGATCACTGTTAATGAAAGAATGTATTCATAAACACAAACAGGTCCAGGGGCCCTGCTGCCAAAATGTTATCAGTTTACAACATTACAGGAATCATGATATTTTAGGACCTGGGAGAATTATTTGACTGTGAATCTATTAACATTTTCAGGCCATATTTTTAAATGAAGAACCATCCGTCAGAGCTGCATACAGCCGTCTCTGCAGCCCTGATCTATTCATGCATGGATGGATGGAAGACCAGGCTGGGGACGCACACCATGGTTGACAATAATAGATTCCCTAGCGCACCTCATCAGATATATCAGACATGAACTCTGCATGGCATTCCTGCAAAGATAAAGCTGTTGTTCGGAGAGGGGAGAATGGTCTTTTCTCCACTGTTAGCATGTAGCAAACAACTACTCATTTTGAACCCAGGGCTCAATGACATACTTTGCAGGTCTTCTCTTTTTTCACTACCAGGGACCCATTCAGAAGGGTCTTCTGTGGCACCTCACGTTATCAATACAGATTACTGATCACAAGATTATAGCTCAGCCTGTGAAGTCAATGGGGAAGGTGGGGCGAACCTACCTCTGATGCTTACTAACTGTATGACCACTGGCAAGACAGTTAATGTCTCAATTTGAGCCTCAGTTTCCTCATTTGCATAATCTCTTAAGCAATGATGTTATAAATTTTTCCACAGCAACCCAGAGAGGGAAGAAGGTAGAGGGAGATGGGGGTTTGAACAGAGAAGACCAAAATGACTTCCTTCATCACCATCATCATCATCATCCTCAGAATCTCCTTCTCCTCTTCTTTTCTTCTTCTTCCTCTTCCTCTCCTTCTTCTCCTTCTCCATCTTCTTCTTCTTCTTCTTCTTCTTCTTCTTCTTCTTCTTCTTCTTCTTCTTCTTCTTCTTCTTCTTTTCTTCTTTCTCCAACAGAGTTCAGATGGAGAGACAGTCCCAGGATGTCTCTACCCTGCTTTTCTTTTCTATTTAACATACTGTACATTATCACGTTGATAGATGAAATAATTGATGTTAGCAGTTAAATATAAGGCTTTGGGATGTAAGTTTATCTTTGGCTTCACTGAAAGCATTCCAAGGAGAACTACAGCAGCATACAGGATGTTGAGGATAACATATACTGACTGCATACTACTCCCACATAGTTTTGAAAGTTTCTTCTAAGTCTCTACATTTTGAAAGCTTTTCATTCCGTGTGGGTTGGAGATTACAAGTATTTGGTATGGTGATATCTACTGAAATATTGTTCATAAGATTTTGTGGATCAATACTTTGGGGGTATTATGGGTAATTGTTTTTTTAAATCTATGATTACGAGCTGGTTCTAAAATAATTTATAATTACTATAACTAATTCCATGACCGCAACCTTTGTCACTATCATCTTTATTTTGACCACCATTATAGCCACCATCACCACCACTACCACCACCATTATCTTCATTACTTCTACTATTTCACCAGCAGGTCTAAAACATGACATACCAGGTATGCAAAATTCCTGCCAGTAATAATTCATTTTTCTCTTTTTCAGCTTTTTTCAAAACACATTCACATCTTGGAATAAAAGGTTTAAGAACTAGGTTCAAAGGCAACTTTGTTATTTATTGTCTGTTTGACTTTGAGTAAGTCTCTCAGCCTCAGTTTCCTCAACTGTAAAATAAGAGTGGACTAGATCAATGCTTCTCAGACACACTGGTCTCAGGATCCCTTTACATTTTTATGGAAAATCATCCATCTCATTCCTCCAAGAGCTCTTATTTATGTGGGTTATATCTATTGATATTTACTGTGTTAGAAATTAAAACATCTCAGTGTTATTATGAAAATAGTTTTGACCTCACAGATCCCCCTGAAGGTATCCTGAGGACTCTTAGGGCTCTTCAATCCACATTTTGAGATCCACTGGACCAGGTAACCTCAAAAATCACTTCTGGTCTTTGAGATGATCTTAGTCAACCCTTTCACTTTATAGATTGGGAAAGTGAAGCTTGGGAAATGGCATCATAAAACTCTAGTTCTTGATATGGAAGGGACCTCAGAGGTCACCTAGTCCAACCCCCTAATTTTCACAGAGGAGAAAACTGAGATGGTGAGAAATCATGTGATTTGCTCCTGATCTCTCAGCTAATCAGTATCTGCAGAGAAAACTGAACCCAAGTGTCTTGACTCTAAGTCAACATCACCAAAGCCAAGAATAGTACTAGAGACCTTAGTTCTTGATTGGAGTTCTTTCAACTGGACTAAGGTATCTCCTGCCAAGAAATTTAAAGACGACAGAGAAATTTGGTTTCTACGACACTGTGTCAATGCGGAATGCTAACAGGAGCAGCAGACCGTATTTAAACCCTCTGCGCTAAAATATACTGACTAACCCGGTACCCTTTTGTACTGCAGGGTGGATGTATGCCCTGGGTCAGTTACAAACAATTCCCATTATAAGACACTGGTGTTTTCTCCCCCCTAGGGGCTTATAAACTCTGTCTTTTTCGTATCAGGTTGAAACTTAGAGTACAGGTTGTCAGCCAACATGCCATGCATTTTTCTAAAAATAACTCAAATTGGTTAAGCCATTTTTAAGCTACGGAGCAGTCAGGGGAAGGGAGAGGGAAAAAAGTAAGGGGGGATTTAAAGGTTGTTTCAGACACTTTTTGATTGGCTTCAAACTAAAAATAAAAAGGTCTTGTTTGAAGGAGAAAAGCACAAACCCATCACTGCAGGTACTTCCTGGAGATCTATATTTTGCTCTCTCTAAGGTTCCGTCTCAGGCCAGTTGCGCCGGATGAGTCTTTAAACACCCACTAAGTCACATATGTCTCTACAACAACCCCAGTGGATAAGATGGAGGAGAGAGGAAAAAGATAAGGGTTTAGAAGTCAAAGATGGTCACTGGATGAGGAAGGGAAGGATAAATCCCTTGGCCTCTCTGAGCCTGTTTTCCCCTCTTCCAACTCTAAATTTATCATCCTCTATAAATGTGATGGACACAGAGGGGAGATGATGACTTCTTGGGACCCTGGGAAGCCTACTGTCCATTTCATCATCAAGGGTCCATCTTCTGCTCCACATCTATGGCCAACTTGGATAAGACATGACAGTCCATCTCTTTGCAAATCATTCAGGACACATCTAAATGCAAGATGAGATTTGTTCAGGTGGTCACTGAGAACATTATTCAATTCACTCCAAACTAATTCAATTAAATTCAGCAAATGTCTATTAAATCCCTACTATTAATAATCATTTATCAGACATCTACTATGTGCCAGGCATTGTGCTAAGCACAAAATGAAACAGTCACTGTCCTCAAGAAACATATATTCTAGTTGGGGAGGTAACACATACACACATATGTAGATAGCTAGGTGTAGGAGACTGAATATGGAATTTGGAGTCAGGAAGACCAGAGTTCAAATTTGACTTTAGGCACTTACTAGCTGCGTGGCTCTGGACAAGTCACTTGGACTTTGTTTGCCTCGATTTTCTCATCTGTAAAATGGGGATAATAACAGCATCTATTTTTCAGGGTTGTTGTGCTATTTCTTGCCCAGATGGATGATGAGTGGTATAGTGGAAAGAGCACTTGGCCATTTACTAGCTGAGTGACCATGGACCAAGAGACTCCTCTGAGCCTCAGTTTTCTCACTGGTAAAATGGGGATAATAACATCTTTTCAAGAAGTTGGTAGAGCAGGCGGGGACCTGCTAGAGTTCATCTCATCCAACCCTCTCATTTTATTTTATTTTATATTATTTTATTGTTATCTCCCTCAACCAGTGCTAATGGACATCTTTTCTCCAATTCATAGTCTTAGAGAAAGAACACTGAGACATTAAGTTTCCAGGTTTACCCATCTTGAATATAATATTTATGACGTGTTTAGCATAGAGTCCGGCACACAGTAGGTACCACATAAATGTTAGCTATTAAAGTAACCTAATAACTAGCATTTATATAGTACTTTGAAATTTGTAAAACACTTTACATATATCACTTCATTTGGTTCTTACAGTAAGCCTGTGAATTAGGTGATATAATTATATTCATTTTATAGACGAGAAAACTGAGGTTGACAGGAGGTGGTTCGGTGACTTGTCCAGGGTCATACAACTAATAATTGTTTGAGGCTAGATTTGAAATTAGGTCTTCCTGATTTCAAGTCTAGGGCTCTTAACTGCTATGCTATCTAGCTGCCTCTCTCAGTATGTTCCCTCTTCTGTATAATTGGAATAATATAGAAATGCTAGCTGGATTTGAACTCAAGTCTTCATTCACAGTGCTCTGGGGACAATGCCACTCTGCATGTTAGGCCAGTATGCCCCCTAATAACACAGGCAGTGAGGTGGCATTATATAGAGGCTAACTACTGTTAGTAGTATTAGTCAAAGTATAGCTGAGTTGCCATCTCTGACATCCGATTATTACCATATTCTCTCTCAATTCCATTGTATTACTTTGTGCAGGCTTTGTATTTACTCATGTGTTCATCTGTTGGTGTTCCCTCCCAACTCCCTCAACCCCCTCAAGTAGAATGGAACCTCCTTGAAGGCAGTGGCTGGTTCATTTTTGGCTAAGGATCTGCAGTGCTATCATGTAGTACACCTTTAATAAATGACTGTTAAATGAAATTGAACTGAATTTCATCCCATGGCCATTTTCAAGAGCCCATTGACTCCCCTACCTCCCAGAATCCCCATCATTTCATGTTCTTTGTTATCCGATCTATTACACTGGCTGGGGGCCAGCGGACAGCTCCCTAATGATGATGGCGCCATACAAGAGACACACTCAGAGAAGCATGTTCATTTCCATATTCTGCCCATGTTTATCTTGCAGATGTGCAGATACATTACAATAGAGGAAAAAGAAAATTCAAAATTTGTGCTCCAAAGATATTCAAATTAGTTAATCAAGGGGCTTATTATTATTTCTCCTCTGCTACTCACAGCTATCCATGAAGATAATTGATCAGCTGCTAATAACTGATTACATTTCAGAAGTGTTTTCTTATCCCCATTACTATCATGTTTAAAGACATTTTATAAATTTCCTAATTATTTCAAATTGTTTCGCCTTGGAAAACACCTAACCACCATCATTTTTGTCAGTTGGAAAAGAGCTGCCTTCAGGGGGCCCAAGTGTGTCTCCAAGACTGTCCACAGCCAAGGGCTCAAGGTTTCGTTATGTGATTTGACCCTTTTGACGTCATTCAGACCTAATGGGAGGAGGGGCCATGTCTTAGATGAAGCATCTTTTTGTTCTTGCATGTTACCGGCAATGGGGCATAGACACCCAGAGAAGCAGAGACACTAAGGAGACTCAGTTCTAAAAGTCTCTTCTGGCTCCTGAGAAGTCTCTTTGTATAGTGGAGAGAGCTCAAGATAGAGACTCAAGAGACCCAGTAGAAAGAATTGAATTTGGAGCCAAATTAGTACCTGGGTTTAAATCCGAACTTTGCCAAGTCACTTAATTTACTTGGGCCTCAGTTTCCTCATCTGTAAAATGTGGAGACTGAATTGGATGGTCTTTGAGGTTTCTTGCAATTATGAGACTATGACTTTTATGATTCTGCCCCTTGGGTGAGCCACACATCTGTGGCCTTTTGTTTCCTCATGTATAAAATGGATGCAAGGAGCTCTCAGCACCCTGGACAGCTCTAATATTCTATTAGTTTTCTATATATGTCTTCAAGAAGATAAATGCATTTTCTGAAATTTCAGGAGCTTAGCATCTCCTTCTGTTCTTTTGGAAGAGAAAACCTAGAAGGACTGCAGGAATGGGAGTTGAAGAGGCACCAAGGGGTGATATAAACTAACTCCTCACACCCATTTTTCAAAAGAGGGCCTTTATATTTATTTTGCTATTTCTTGCTCAGATGGGTGATGAGTAGTATAGTGAAAAGAGCACTTAGCTGTTTTCTAGCTGAGTGACCATAGACCAAGACAGTCTTCTGAGCCTCAGTTTCCTTACTGGTAAAATGGGGATAATAAAATCTTTTCAAGATATTAGTAGATCAAGCAGGGACCTGTTGTTCATCTCATCGAACTCTCTCATTTTATAGTTGTCTCCCTTAACCAATGCCAATGGGAACCTTTCATCCAATTTATAGTCTTAAAGAAAGAACACTGAGACATT
This sequence comes from Bettongia penicillata ogilbyi, assembly GCA_023548195.1. NCBI lineage: Eukaryota > Metazoa > Chordata > Mammalia > Diprotodontia > Potoroidae > Bettongia > Bettongia penicillata. Next base: position 1,436,365 of record JAJHZJ010000754.1, read on the forward strand.
AAGTTTCCAGGGTTACATCCTGGATACATCAGAGGCAAGACTCAAATTCAGGTTTTCTTGGTTCTGAGGCCACCTTTCCATTTGCTATACCATGTTGTCTTTATAATGTTTTAAAAAAATTAAATGGTGGAAAATTCCAGACATCCTCTATGAGAGGCAGCATGATAAGGTACACAGAACATCAGTCATTGGGTCAGGAAGACGTAGGCCTGACTCTGATGCATACTAGATTTGTGACCCCAGACAAATCACTTAACTTCTCCTTGTTCCCAGGAAACTCTTTAAGACTATACAGGTTATAAAGGAGCAATGGACCTGCTGCAAAAAGTCAATTCTTATACCAGGAGTTAATCACAGCAATGATATTACTGATATAGACCATCCCCTACCCCTTCCCTAACCCACCACCATACTCTAAGTTGGTTTTTATATAATAGGTTCTGAATCATGTCTTTTTCTCCCTCCATCCTCTTCTCCTGTAGTCCCAAATGATAATTATAAAATGGATAGAGAGAAGATAAAGCAGGACTAGTGCTGAGGAACCAAACTAAGGCATATGTTTACAGAACATCACATGGGCCCTGGCCTCACAGCACCTATTGATTTTAATGGGAGTTGCATAGCCAGGCCCTACTTATGGATCTGGAAATGGATCCTTGAGGGATTGAAGGAAATAAAATTTAAAAAAAGTTTTAGAAGCTAAATGGCTCAGTAAAAAATTGGTCAATGAATTTAAAATTGTGGGCAGTAAAGAAAATGGCAATCTGGGAGGTATATGAAAGCCAGCAGTTCAACATACTTCCCAGTCATCTCCATACCATAATGCTTGAAATCTGCTTATCATTTTCACCTTCCTTCCCTTAGGATTTGCCCTTAGGGTGCTGGACTCTGATAGATGAGCTTTTGCTTTATTTTGCCGGAACCAGGCCTCCATGATATTTTCTGGCCATCAAATAGTACCCCTCCCCACTTATGTGCTTAATAAATGCTATCTTTATTTATCCATCCATCTATCCATCCATCCGCCTACCTACCTATCCACCTGCCTCTCTGCCTCTCTCTCTGTCACACACACACACACACTCACACACACACACACACACACACACACACACACACACACACCCCTATGAGGAAAAACTACAAGAAGAGGCTATCACATTACCAAGCTTCAAACTATACAGACTGTTCCAAAAGCTAAAATAGCATTAAGAATTTCAGGACATCCTGTATAATAAGCAATTGTCCTCAAAAATATTTTGTATGGGTTAAAAAACAGCAACATAAATTGGCAAAACAGACTAGATAGGCAAGCAACAGAAGTAATAGAATACAGTAGAGCAGTACTTGATAAATGTAAGAAGACAATGACTTGAGGAAGGACTCTCTTTTTGAATTGAACTTCTAGGGAAAACTGGAAAATGGCTTGGCAGAAATTGGGTTTAGAACAACCTATTACACCATGTAGCACAATAAACTTAAAATAGATAAACAACCTGAATGTAAAAGGTCAGACCATAAACAAAAATAGAGAGAATGAGATAGATATCTTTCTCAGCTATAGCTAGGGAGAGAATTCTTAACCAAACCAAACCAATAGAGGAGATCAGAAAACATAACTGATAATTTTTGCTACATAAAACCTAAAAAATATTCTATATGAATAAAAGATAGAATCAGGACAGTAACTATTCAGGAGAAAAAAAATATTTGCAAAAAAATCACTGATAAAAATGTGCTATCCAAAATACTGAGGGAATTAACACAAACATAACACACAAGGAGGCATTCCCCAATAGATAAAGGGAAAAAGGATATGAACAGTTTTCAAAAAGCATTGCAAATGATGAGTGAGCACATGCCCCAAATCACTAATAGAAATAGACATTCAAATGAAAACACTTCTTAAGGTTTCCTCTCACACCAAGCAAATTGGAAAAGATGACACAAGATGGGAATGGTAAGGTTTGGAAGGTCTGTGAGGTGACCAGTACACTGTGGCCCTGTTGAGGGAGCTATGGAGTGTTGTTCAGTAGCTTTTTCAGTTGTATCTGACTATGACCTCATTTGGGGTTTTCTTGGCAAAGACACTGAAGAAGTTTGCCAATTTACTTCTCTAGCTCATTTTACAGATGAGGAAATTGAGGCAAACAGTGTTAAATGATTTGCCCAAGGTCACACAGCTAGTAAGTCTGAATTTGAACTCAGGAAAACAAGTCTTCATTACTCTAGGCCTGGTACTCTATCCAATGCAATGCCATCTAAATACCCAGAGAGGTCCAACCATCCTGGAATTCAGTTTGGGATTGTGAAAGAAAACGGTCCAAACGGTTCATGCTCATCCAGCAAGTCTGCTGCTGGGGGGAAAGCCCCAAGGAAGTCAGAAAGAAACAAAGGTCTGCTATATACTAAAGCACTCTTTTGGGTAAAGAGGAGCTAGTGACTATTGATTGAAAAATAGTTAAAAACCCCCACACACTGCAGCAGGTAAACATGATTGGAATGGAATATTTCCCTGCAGTAAGAAATCACAAATATGAATTTTGAGTGATTTAAGTCTAGAAAACTTTTAAATAATTTCTTTTCTTGACCTTTCTCAAGGATTCTTTTCCAGAACCCTAAGTGGGGCCTGGCTGTATAACTCCCACTAAATGCCTATCATCTCTGCACCAAAGTCACCTACACCATGACCATCATCCTTCCCTCCTCCCCTCAGGAACCTCAGCTCTGTCCCCGAAATCGCCATTGGATAATCGCCACTATTCACTCTGTAAGTGAGTTTCTGCTTTATCTAAGCCTGCACCAGGCCTTCATACCACTTTCTGACCATTCTGATCCAATGGCTTCGTAATTAGTCCCATGTCACCTCCTTCCCAGTTTCTTTCACGTTCTGTCTTCCCACATTAGGATATAAGCTCCATGAGGACAAATATTTGTTCACTGGTGTTTGTATTACTGGTTTGTTTGTTTGGTTTTTTTTTACTAGTATTTGTATCTTAAGAGCTTAGTACAGCAGCACATGCTTTCTCTGTCTGTTTCTGTTTGTCTTTTCCTGAGAAACACAGGAAGATTTATATGATCTGATGTATAGCAAATGAAGAACCAAGAGCATTCATAACTGAAACAATATAAATGTAAAAGACCATTAAAAGAGGTTGAATGAAAATTTTGGAGAATAGATAATAAAATCTCCCTCCTCCCTCCTGGCAGTAAGGCAGGGGTTGGCAGGTAGGATATTGTCTGCCTAGCAGAGTCACTTTCACGTATTTTTGCTTCACTGTCTTTCTTTTTCATTAGGTAGGGGTCAGTTGATGAATGATTATAACGTGAAGATAGATGACATTAATAAAACCTACTTTTTTTGAAAAAGAAAGGGAAAGTTGGATTAAATGAACTCAAAAGTCCCTCTCAGTTCTGTGATTTTAAAGGTTTCTGACTTAACTCTGATTAGTGTAGACAATTAAGTCAATATTATCTGAGTCAGTGAGACAGAAATTCAGAGTCTCTGTGGACCCCGGTTTGGTGCTGTCCTAAATTTGGCAAAGGAAGGATACATCTTCTATTCTCCATACCCAACTTGTTTTCCCCTTATAGTCTAAATTTCAAAATTAAGCTCAATCTATTACTGGAACAAATTAAATCTTCTTAGAAAATTATCATAGTATTAAAGGTTTCTATCATTGTTGGTTGCCCTCCCCCATTGGCATTTTTCAGAAGCACAATTATGCATGATTTCTGAGTGTATGTATGGGATCTAGATTTCACCATCTCACCTCATTCACCATTTATTATATTCACATATACATATGCATATTTATTTAAGTTTTATAAAGCTCCTTACCTACATACATTAGCTCTCTATGTAAGAGGGCACCTTCGAAGGGCTGGCCACATTGTTCGAATATAAAACATACACTTGGTGAAAAGACTATTTTATGGAGAACTCACATAGGGCAAGAGTTCATATGGTGGTCAGAAGAAGTGATACAAAGACACTCTCAGGGTCTCAAGAATTTTGGAATTGATTTGTGACATGGGACACATTGGCACAATCAGAAAAGGTGCTCTACGAGCAAAGTAGAATTGAAAAAGCTCAAAGGAAATGCAGAATACGCAAATTTAGAGTATCCACCTCAAATGTTCACACTGACTCTCTGTGCCCAATCTGTAGTAGAGCATTCCAAGCTCATATTGGTCTGATCAGCCATAGCTGGACACACTGAAGCTTGACTCTAGCACAGTGATGTCATTTGGGTCCTCTTCAAGAATGAAGGACAGAACCAACCGACCAACCAGCTCTCTATATACGTTCTGATTCTCACAACTCCGTCAGGTTAGTGCTCGTATTATCCCCATTTTATAGATAAGAGAATTGAGGCATACTGGGGTTAAGTAACTAATTCATGGAATTCCAGAGTAGTTCCAATCCTTAAAAAGGTTGTCAGAGTTGGGGGTCCTTTAGAACATGGAATGAGGGGAGCCGGAAGGGACCTTAGACAATTGAATGTTAGAGGTAGGGAAGGATCTTAGAAACCTAGAATATCAGGGCAGAGAGGAACCTTAGAACAAGGAATGTCAGGGTTGGGAGGGGCCTTAGAACAGGGAAGGTCAGAACGGACAGGGTCCTTAGAGAACTTGTAGCCTAACCATCTCACTGTTGAGATGCGGTAAACCTGTACCTAGTAACTGTCCTCTAACCAGTGAGTGGGGATATTGTGGAGAAATGGGTTTGTTATTTTCAGATTTTAAAAAAATAGGTACCTTCGTCCACTTCTGAAGTTTAGGATGAAAGGGAATTGGGCAACCCAAGGAAGAGAAAATGGATCCCATGAAAGGCAGTGCCAGGCTCCTAGGGAGAACTTCAGAAGGGTCCAAGGGCTTAAAGGTGTCAAGGCTGGGGGGCCCCATGGCTTGCCTGGCCAGGAGAGGATGAGCCTCTGTTCTGAAAAATCTCTTCAGAAGAAGCATTAGGGATTTGTGCCCTCTCGACTGGAAACTGCCAGTCCCTTCAGAGTTGCAATATTTTGTTGTTTTGTTTGACGTTTCTCATTTCACTCCCCCTGTGCCCCGCCAAAAAAATGTCAGATGGTAATTGCACAGACTTGGAGGCATTGTGGGCCAAATCACATACCGCAGGGCTCAGTTCTGTATTTTAGGGGTAAAATGTCTTCCAAAAGAGAGGAAATTATGTCAATTAAAAAGCATCTGCTGAATGCTTCCTCTATGCCAGGCACTCTGCTAAATACTGAGTGTACAAAGCAAGACAAGATATAAGACCTGACCTCTGAGAGCTTATACTCTATTGTGAAGCATGTAAATAACTGGGTGCTCATGAGATCAAAAGAAAGAGTAGATAGATAGAAGGCTGTATGTGAAGGGAAAGCATTAGGAGCAGGGTGAGGCAACCAGAAAAGGCATCAGGCCCTGCAGCTGGGGCTATATGCCAAGAGGTGAGAGATGAGGTGGAAAAGTATTTAGAGCAGGGGGACCAGCCCATGCAAAGGCTTGGAGGTGGGAGGAGGGGTTGTGTTTGAGGAAGCGTAAGTAGTCACAGATGCTAGAAACAACAGAGGAAGTATGGGAGTCTAAGCCTGGAATTTCTAGCCAGGTCTACACCTGTGTTTTGCCTTAACGTCAATGATGAAAGATTCTTGTACCATAACAAGACCTGGCCTCCTATGGAACACCTCCTTTGCCAGAAGAGAGATCCATATGCCTTTTGCCCAGGATTCCTGCCTAACAGCTCAGTGGTCATAGAGAAGGAGAGGAAAGAGAAGGTCAGCTCTAGATATGCCTATGAAGACTTGATCTGAGCAGTTGGTCTCAGAAGAGACACTCGGAGGTCTGGTCCACTGATGAGCTCTGAAGAAGACTTGGAAACTTGTGGGTAAGGAAAGGTGCATCCACACCCAAGTCTTGAGTAGGTGAGCAGCACAGACAGTTACATCAGAGGTCCAACATGAATGAAAACAGAAAGGGGTGCTGTAAGAGGATAATACAAGAAACAACGATAGCCCCAAACAAAGACTCCTATTGTAAACAAAATTAAAATGATCTGGTTATGAAATTTTGTGCTACAAAATTTTAAGTCATTTCAAGATAAATTTCATTGCTTTCTTTTGACTCAACAGAGAAGCCACCTAATAATACAAACACCATGCAGTTGACTCTGGGATCAAGGTCATACACTTGACCCTGGCATTCAACACCTTTTACAACCTGGCCACAACTTAACTTTTTTTGCCTATAATGCGCTGCATCCCTACCTTCACTTTCTTTCCATCAGGTCAGCCACTCTCTTTCCTGCCCCTTGAATAATGTAAGCTCTTAGACTAGGGGGAAGACTCATTTGTTTTCTGTCTTTGTACCTCCATAGTCTAGCCCAAACCCAGGGTCTAGTACATAGTAGGTGCTTGTTGAAAAAATAAATGAATGTGGTAAGTTCATTTCTGATCTCCAGCTACACTTCTCCTGCCTCAAATGTCATTTTCACCCACTGTTCTTACCCAAATCCCACTCCTCCCTCAAAGTCTATTTTCCTTATGAAGACACTTGCTGCCTGTGTGACCCTGGACAAGTCACTCAGATATTCAAGACACTTATTTCCTTATCCACTAAAGGAGTACCTTAGACTAGACTAGATGGCCCCTAAGGTCTTTTCTGACCTGTGGGATCCATGAGCTTACCATCCTGAGCATTCCCTGAATATACTGACCATTGTTGATTAGCTCCTTTTCTGAATCCCTGTTCATTCATAAATGGAACTGACACCACACACTCAGGATATGTGTGCTAGGATGTGTGGGGAATGTACCCTGTACTCAGAGAGGGCAGCACGTAGCTGGGTGAAGCATGAGGGGTCTGCTCCACATTTTGACCCATGTCCTATACCATCTTCTATTAGGCTCTGCTCATGTGTGTCTTCTCTCCCTGGATCAGTGGGAAGCTCTGGGAGGGTGGGACTGCACCTTACATTTCTTGTATCTCCTGCTCAGCTCCTAGGAAGGAGATGGGCACCAACATAATCACTGAAAGAATGACTGGGGTATGGGTGGGAGCTATGACTCTCTTCTAAGAAAAGGAAGCTGGAAAATAGCCCTGAGAAGAGGTTGCAGTCTTGGAAGCCACTAATTTCCCCTACTGGCCTCACTTATGACTGTCTGGATGTGAAAATCATGGCTCCCTCTCATCCTCCTCCAAATTTTACAGCTTCCTTTTGGTATGTCACCTTTCCTCATTAGGATCAAGCTCCCTGAGGGCAGGGAGTCCCAGTCTTTCTCCTGGTGTTTGTACCTGCCACACAATGAGTGCTTAATCTTCCCTTCTCTCCTTTTTCCCTTCTTTTTCCTTTCTTCCTCCTTTCCTCTCTCCCCTTCTTCTTCCTTCTTCCCTTCCACTCTTCCTTCTTCATTTCCTCTCTTCCTCCCTCCCTCCCTCCTTCCTTCCTTCCTCTCTCCCTCCCTCCCTTCCTTCCTTCCTTCCTTCCTTTCTCCCTCCCTCCCTTCCTTCCCTTCCTCAGGAGTAGTAGGCTATGCATGGGATGTGGCTCCTTACCCACATGATGACATCATTTAAGTGAAAGGCAGTACAGTTTGGAGACTTAGGGTGTTCCCCAGGGAGGAGACACAGCAAATGCCTTCCACCTTTTCCTTCCTAGAATCCCACATTCTCCAAGCTAGTAAATGCTTCTGAGGCCACTGTATCCAGTGTGCATGTGTGTGAAGGAGGCCCTTTTCAATCTACCCAACAAGTGGTTGTCCGGTTTTTGCTTAAAGACCTCCAGTTACGGAGGGGGAAGAGCTCACGTCTTCCTGGGGAGGCCCAGCCATTCCACTTGGGGATGTCTCTAGTTAGGAAGTTTTCCCCTTACACCTCAATTTGCCTCTCTTCAATATTCCCCTCCTTCCACCACTGAAATTCCCCAGGGTTGGGGGGGAGGCCTGGCCACACTCACATCTCCATCGCTCCAGAGGGGCTGGTCAGCGGAGCCAGGGCCGGAGGCTAGGCTGGTCATGGTGAGGGCAGTTGCTGCTGTGGTCTCATCCCCCAAAGCAGAAGGAACAGGAGCCCTGGACATCCTGTTGGGCGTGGCCTTTTGGAGCAAGCAGGAGCCGGTGCCTGAGACCCCAGCAGGCATGCTGTCCTGGACCTCTATTGATGTGTTCAGAAGGAAATCTAATCAATGTATTAGATTTCCCATAGACAGACAGTCCTGGCAGTAAGCAACGCATGACTCTTACAACACGGCTCACTTTCCATCCATCCTGGGAGATATTGATTGGGCAGGCAGCCTCCTCTCCAGGGCCCCAGGCACAGGACAAAGGTGCGCTCAGGAGATGGAGGAGCCTTTGGTTTCCTCTTCCAGCTAGTGGAGCACAAGTAGAGAGGGCTCAGACTGCTTCAGGGCCCTAGTCCTCATAGCTGTGATCCAGCCAACATGGCCCATTTGGACTTCTGTGTGACTTTGGTCAAGTCAATTTCCTCTCTGAGTCTCAATTTTCTCCTCTAAAAAAATGAGGGGAATGGAATAGAGGATTTCTAGGGGCCAGTTTAAGTTCTAAGTAACTTCCAAATCCAATATCCTATGTTATACATTTCCTCCCAGCTCTGAACTCTCCTTTCTAAGGCCCCTCCCAGTTTTGACACTCTTCTCTAAGAGTCTTCCCAGTTCTGACATCCCCTATTCTAAGTTCCCACTCAGCTCTGACCTTCCCAGTTCTAAGGCCCCTCCCAGCCCTGACCTTCCCTGTTCTAAGACCCCTTCCAACTCTGACATTCCCTGTTTCAAGGACAGATTCCCCAGGTCCTTTTCACCAACTATTCTGTGATATAGTCATTCCCTAATGGTGAGCTGTCCCCATACCATCCCTCTCTATCACAGCAACAATGATGTGGATTCTGGGAGGTACTTTCAGCAATGAGGATGGAAGAATTGCTCTGAGCTCTCCTCATTCTTTCACTTGGCTCTCCACATGACCTCACTTCTGAGGTCGCTCCAAAAAGCCAGCGACAGTCTGTGGGTTAGCTCCAATCGATCCTGTCTATAGCTTGTCATCTATAGTAGGTTGCATGTTGTTTCCTCCATCAGACTGTAAGTACCTGGAGGGAAGGGCCTGTCTTTTGTCTATGTCCTCAGCACTTAGCACAGTGCCAGCACATAATAGGTGCTTACTAAATGTTTACTGATGGACAATCCTCCCATAAGACAGCCCTTCAAATGCCTGAAGACAGTTATCAGCTTCCCCCCACTTCTCTTATTCAGGCTAAACCTTCCCACTTCCTTCAACAAATGGACTTCAGAGGACATGCTGTCCACCCCCCTCCTTTTATAGATGAGGGAACTGACACCTAGAGACTGGCTAAAGGTCACAGAGGAAGCAGAATTGGGGTTCTAACCCAGGTGTAAATGTCAGAGAAAAAAATTCCTACTAATGAGAGCTATGCTATGCTGGAATGGCTGCCCTGCTGTGGAAAGGAGTGGCTTCCCCATTGCTAGACATCTTCAAGCAAAGTCTGACCGATCACTCACTGGCTACATGGAGGTTAAGATTTCTTTTCTTTTTGGAGGAGGGAAATGGGCTGTCCTCAATGGTCAAGGAAGCTCCCTTCCAGCTCACAAATTCTGTGACTGTCCCCTAACCCCCCATCCAGTGCCCCTTCTACCACGCTGCCCTGTCTTCTGACTTTCTCAGATCAAAGGACTGATGGTTTTGCTTTTCAGAGGTGCTGAGAGGGTCAGAAAGTCCAAGGGCATGGGGGATGACAAAAGAATGCAAGGTGTGCAAAAACCAGGCGGGTGACTTTATATAGGGATGACTGGTTCTCCCCAAACTTCACAGGGGGCAAGGGCCTTGATCACCTAGTCTATCAGCACCTAAACTAGATTTCCTAAAAGGGTAATATGAGAGAGAGAGAGTCCTGGACAGGAGCTTAAGAGAACTCAGGTCTAGATCAGTGTGTAACTTTGAGCAGAAAAGTTCCTGTTCTGAGAGTTGGTGTCCCTTTAGGTTAGCTAGTCTGTCTACAAGCATTATAAGAGCTTGCCGAAAGCCTGGCACGTGTGGACCTAGAATAGATGATTATCTAAGTTGACTTTTTTCTTCTCTTTCTGTAAGTTGTCCATGGAAGACAGTGACAATATAATAATTAAAAACAAGGACTTGGGCCTGAGATTTCATTGACATCAGGAACTCCCAGGCGAGGAAACTCCCTCTGCCAATGCAGGTGGGCACACTTTTCTGTCATATGACATCCTTAGAGAATTCTTTGGAGGAGCGAGTGACTTCCTCAGGATTACACAGCCAGTACACAGTCCCTGAGTGGGACTTGAACCCGGGTCTTTGTGACATTGACACACTGCCTCTTGTACAAAATATATACAAGGTACATTTTTGCAGTGGGAAGGGTACTACGGCTGGAGAAATGACAAAAGACTTTGAGATATGAGCTCTGAAGGAAAGAAAAAGATTCTAAGAGGCACACCCACAGCTGTTTGTCGAATTGAATTAGGTGGTTGACTGTAGTGGTGGGGAGAGAGTATCCAGTGTGTGTCTAGGGGCAAGTGTGTCCATGCATGAAGCAAGGGCAAGGTTATCTGTAGGCACCTGGCACTTGGGTCTCACCCCAAATGCAGACCAATAAGTGGGTTATTCAACTCAATTCAGTGCTTGAAGCATTTATCCAGAGTCTATTCTGTGCCAGATGGTGAGCTCTAAAGACAAAAGTCCCTGCCTTCAAGGAGATTATGGTATACTGTACTGTCTTGTCATTATAGTCAAGAACAAGATAATAGCCAGAGGGCAGCATGAAGGAGGGAGGAGGTATAAAATAAAGGCATTTAGGTAATAATAATGATAGCATTTATATAGCACTCTGGGAGCTAGGTACGATAATGATAGCCATTTTACAGAAGAGAAAACTAAGGCAAACAGGTTAAGTGACTTGCCCGAAGTCACACAGCCAGCAAATGATGTCACATTTGAACTCAGGTCTTCCTGATTCTTGGTACGGTGCTCTATCCACTGTACCACCTAGCTACCTGCATAGTTTCCAGATAGGTGACTTCGCTCTGGGACACAGATTTGATCTTTCTGAGAGACAAGAGCCAGGGTAAAACAAGGCATCTCTACTGTACCTATTCCTCAAGGAGGTCAAAGACAGGTGCAAGAATCATGTGCACACAAGAATATTTATCATAGTATTTTTTCTACTAGCAAAGAGCTGGAAGGATAAGAGGCATCCATTGATTTGTAGGATGACTGACTACTGGTAGAGGAATGTTATTCTATCATAAGGAATAATGAAAAAAGAATTCAGAGGAACTTGGGATAATACATGAATGGATGCAGAGACAAGTAAGCAGATCAGTTTACATGAAAGAAAGACAAAAACTCAGCAAGATGTTAGAATGGGGATCAAGGCAATGACCAACCCTAACTCCAGAGCACTAAGAATTTCCACTGAGTACCTCACTGGAATCAACTCCCATTAACTTATAAAAACTGAAGAATGTTTTATTTTTTTCATAGATGCCACCACACCCAAGATGCAGAATCTCCACATTATGTGGAATATAAAGCTCTCCCAAAATAGCAACCTAGCCAAAGAATCAGATGGGAGCTGGGTGAGCTATATGTCAGCCCCACCATCCTGTCTGCTTCTGCAGTCCTACCTAGGATTGCTTTCCAGGAACCTGCAGAGGACAAGCTTACATCCTAGGACTTTTATTCAGCTATAAAAAGTGCTCATTCTACCCTCTTGTGCAACGGTTCATGAAGCCTTAAAGATAAAAGACTAATATATAGCATAGTGACCTTTCCAAGGGTCATCTTTATCTGAACTCCACTGGAAGAGATGAGAAGAGCAAGACAGATAATCGCAATAAGGAAAGGCAAAGTAGAGTTGTGGTATCCAGCCTCAGATTCAGAAAGATCTGAGTTCATATCCTGCCTGAAGAGTCACTTAATTTCTCTGTGCTCTGAATAATTCTCTAAGATCTTTAAAAAGAGGGTGTTGACCTGCATAGGGTTAGGGTTAGAGAGCATTGAGGATTAGGGTTAGGGTTTAGGGTTAGGGTGGAGAGAGCTTCCTTACATGGGAGTTCCCTATACTGATAAAATTGCGCATCCTTTCCCTATCCTTAATAATACCTCACATTCATATAGCAACTTAAGTATGCTAAGCATTTCCCTCACAACAACCTGTGCAGGTTGTGAGTATACATAGGATTATTCCCATTTTACAGAAACTGGGACTCAGAGAGACTTACTCATCATCTACTGCTAGCAAATGTTTGATCTGGGATTTGAAGACTGGGACATCAAGGTTTTTTATTTCCGCTATAAAATTCTGCGTTTCTTCTTCTCGGGGTTTCATTTTTTTCCCCTTTCCTGGTCTCCTCTAGCCCTTTCTGACTCTGAGATTTAAGGTCCTGGTTTCAGGCCCACAGCATGTTTCCTTAGAGCAGGGATGGTTTAATTCTTTGTCTTTGCTGTTTCAGTCATGTCTGACTCTGAATGAACTGGAGATTTAATGGGAAAAAGTAGCACATTTGAAGTCAGAAGGCTCAGGTTTCAACCTGGATATGGCTACTTACTACTTGTGTGACCTTGGTCAAGTCATTTAACCAGTCCCTCTAACCAAAATAATAACATTGAACAAAAAGGTGCCCTGGGGTCAGGAGGACCTGAGTTCAAATCTGATCTCAGACACTTAGTAGCTGTGTGACCCTGGGCAAGTTACTTAATCCAGATTGCCTAAAAAAATGATAGGGTTGGACTTTTAAGGAATAAACTTCTCCAGGAATCTTTCCTCATTGAAAATCTTAAAGCAAAGACTAGATGCCCACTGGTCAGGAATGTTGCAGGGGGGACTCTGTTTAGACAAAGATACCCTCTGAGATCCCCTCCAACTCCAACCTAAAAGAACATCTAGTCTAACTCTCTCCCTTTGTAAGGAAACTGAGACCCAGAGACTTTAAGTGACTCATCTAAAATCAAGGGGTACTCTCAGGGCTGGGACATAAACCCAGGTCCTCTGGCTGTAATTCAAGCCTTCTTTCCATTATATCATCACTCTTGTGACATGACACACAGCGTAGGGAATGTTGGGTTTGGAGTAAGAAAAATCCACATTTACATCCAGCATCTGCATTTACAAGCCGTGTGACTGGAGGAGAGAGTGAGGCTGACCACTTGCACGGCTCTACCCTCATTTAAACGCAACTCATGTACAAGTCAGGACATCACCAGGGATGTTATTGGTTCCCTTAAGAAAAAAGGATGGACCGTGGGTAAATCAACTTCACCTCTGACTTCAGTTTCTTCATCCACAAAATGGGACTGAATAGGGCCTACCCCATCAGATTGTTGTGAGGCTCAACAAGGGAGAATTAAGGACTTTGTGCAAACTTCAAAATGCTATATAAATGTCGTCGTTCAGTCATGTCTGACTCTACGGTGTCCATGGGGTTTTCTCAGAAAAGTAGTGTGCAATTCCTTTTTCAGTGTATTCCCATTTTACAGATGAGAAACTGAGACAAAAAGAGGTTAAATGTTTGAGGCTGAATTTTGTGCCCAGTGCTCTATCCTAGCTGCCCCATATAAATGTCACCTGGCATTACTTGGACAACTAGGTGGCGCCATAGAGAACAGGGTGCTGGGCCAGGGGTTGGGAAGACTCATTTGCCTGAGCTCAATTTTGGCCTCAGACAATAGCTGTGTGACCCCGGGCAAGTCACTTAACCCTATTTGCCTCAGTTTCCTCATCTGTAAAATGAGCTGGAGAAGGAAATGGTGAACCACTCCAGTATCTCTGCCAAGAAAACACAAATGGGGCCACGGAGTCAGATGTAACTGAAAAATAATAATGATAACAGTATTCTTTATGAACCTAACACAGAGAAGGCATTGGAAAGAGCCTGCCTTATGGGCTGAGCAGAATTCTCCCCAGGACCGTTGTGTAGTCTTAAGGGAACAGCCCTGCCTCACCCTGAACCATGTGACTGTATACAGTTCCTGCTTTCTGGTTCCATCATCCTCGGAGCACTAAAATTAGGCAGCCATAAATTTAAGGCACAGAGATCGCCCGGGCCTGGCCAAGTTGGGATTGTCATTCGAACCCCGTGAGCGCTGGCATCCTGTTATGAATTGTCAATCATGGACACCCCACCGATAGTCTCAAGTTTACAGCTGTTGTGCTGTACAGGAGACTTGCACTAATAGCTCTGAAACTAGAGATAAACTGGAAACCATCAAGATGATGAATGAACTTGACAAGAGAAAAATCCCAGCAACCAGCCCTCATGTAAAACGAGACGGCGCAGCTCTTTATAATTTGTCCGTAGCTGCAATTACCTGGAGCCTGCTTTTCAGGTATGATTTAGTAGCGGGATGGTTCCAAAATGTGTCTCTGTTCAGAGAAATGAATTCTTTTGGGCATTGCTATCCTTTGGGTGACCGCCATGCTGGATGGCCAGCACCACACCGGGGCCTCTGGTGCATCTGAGCATCCCCAGTGAAGTCTAGAAATAAGGGGGCTAGTTTCAAAAAGACAGAAACCAAATGTTCTATGTCACTGTTTTGTTTTTAAATTCCAGGACCCTATGGAGCTCTTCCAGCAGAAATGAAACCCAGAGACTTTTGATGAATGTCTGTAAACATTCCACTTATCCCCAGGATTCTTTGGGTGCTCTTCAATGCCATCCATAAAATGATCCCACTTCCCTCCCCCTCACCAAGGGATACCTCCCATGAACCCGAGCCTTCCTCCAGCTGGAAACATTTCCCCAGGAAGCGCCAAACAAAAGGAATGGGGCGATTTCATAACTGGGAAAGAAGACTAAGGATACACAGAGTTTAAAATTTTTTTTTGTATCGCATCTAATTGCAATCAACAGCAGACATCTGACACAGTGACAACATCAGCAGAATTTCAGCTGAGAGCACAGAATCTTTGTCTAAAAATAATCAGCCCCTCCGTGCACCGCTGTTTGTTATAACGGTAATCGATGCGGCCGGCTTTGAATTCCATCAATTTATAGATCTGCTCTCCTCTCTGCCTGGTGATTGTGTTCTGCACACACAGGAGCTCTCTCTCTCTCTTTCTTTCTCTCTCTCCCCTTCTCCTCCTCTTTTCCCTCTCTCCTAGCTATCTTCCTCTGTTCTCTCCCATGTGTCCTTCTATCTTTCTGTTTCTTTCTCCTCTCTCTCCCATGTCTACCTCCCTTCCATCATGTTTCTATCTCTCTTTTTGATGTGTCTCTCTTTCTTTCTCTACTCCCTCTCCCATCTCTCTTTTTCCTCTTTCCCATGTCTCTATCTTCCCTCTCTTTCCTGTCTGTTCCTCTTCCTCCTTTCCTCCTCTCTTTCCCCTATTTCTCCTCCTTCCCTCTCCCTCCTTTCTTTCCCCTATTTCTCTCTCCTCCTTCCCCCTCTCTCCTTCCCTTTCCCCTATTTCTCTCTCCTCCTCTCCCTCCCTCTTCTCTCTCTCTCTCCTCTCCCTCCCCCTCTATTCTCTCTCCCTCTCCCTCCGTGTCTCCCCTTCTCTCAGCAGCACCAGGGCACACTGTGTGATTAAGATAAGCTCAGATTCCTTTCATACATTCCTTATCAGGGTCTCATTCTCCAGCAGGCAGAGATGTTCACCACAGTTAAAGATCAGTTCAGCTCCTTTCCCCGACGCCAGATTCGAGGGGATTGATCAATAAATCAAATCACAGCAATCAATTGGCCAATCAGAGGAGTCTAGCCGATGCATTATTGCTGGCGCCTTCGAACCGGGGGCCTTTCATGGGCTTTCATCAAACCCAGTGCCTGTCTGGCTCCCTGCCAGCTGCTGGGCTGGCTAATAGACTCTGCAGCCGAGCTGCTCCAGCCCAACGGAAGGGCAATAAATTTCTCATCAAACAGCCGATAGAGAAACAAGATGAACATCTGTTTGGCAGCAATGAAGCTCTAGTGTTCTCCGAGCGGCGCAAACCAGCTCTGACAGACCACCCCAAAGGCGGCCTTCCCATCCACCGCTGGCCCCGCTCTGCGCTGGGGAGGCCGCATCCCGCCCGTTATTCCAATCAGGTAATTTAAGAAGACTTTGCATCTTTCTTCGGCTGCTTTTGCTTCTCTGCCGCGGCGGCAGCTGCGGGGCCCTCCCTGTACCCAAGCCAGAGCCGCCGATTCCGGCTCAGTCGATAATAAAAGCTGTCCTGGGACCCGGTACTAGGAAGGCAGTTTTATGATGCCCATTATGTGGCGATGTAACTTCATTAAAAGCTGTTTATTCCCACTAAGCATTTTAAGCACTTTCCTTCACCCATAAAGCAGGCCCTCACTTGGTGCAGCTCGGAAGGGGATTATTTTTTTTTTTACTTGAAAGGTTTTCTTTTGAGACAAAGTATCCCTCCCTAATCGTATCCAAGAAGGATCACCCAGAGCTAGGGCGAGCAATGGTGGTGGCTACTGGCCAGATAAATGAAGAATTGGTCTTGGGTCCCCTAGGATCATGGGTTTAGAGCTGAAAGGGCGCTTAAAAACCAGTAAGTTCAGCCCACTCCAATTGTTCACGAAGTTAAGGGTATCAAAGAGGTGTTAAGGGACATGTCTGAGGTCACTCAGATACTTAATAAGTGTCTGGGCTAGGATTTGAACCTGGGTCTTCTTGCCTCCAATTTTAGCACCCCATCCACAAGGAGGTGGTGTTCAAGTCTGGCATATCAAATTCCATCTACCTTAGCCCTCACTCCTAGCACGTTCCCCTCATCTCCACCTCTTGGAATATCTGGTTTCCTTCAAGAGTCAGCTCAAGCTCTTATCTGCCCAGCTGTTACTGCCCTCCCTCCCAAAATTATCTTCAAAATATACTTTATATATGTACATGTGGTTCTTTCTCCCGGTAGTAAACTCCTGGAGTGTGGAGAATGCTTCATTTTTGTCTTGGACTCTGGAGCACCTCGGACAGTACCTGGCACACAGAAGGGGCTTAGTAAATGCTTGTGGATTTATCATAGGATCATAGATATAGAATCATGGTACAGTGGATTTGGACACAGAAGGACTTGGGTTTAAATCCCAGGTCAGACACTTCTTGTGTGACCCTGGGCAATTCATTTAACCTCCATACTCATCAGCTTTACTATCAGTTTAACTATCTGTTAAAACAGGAGTAATAACAGTACTTACCTCATAAGGTTATGGTGGGAAGCAAATGACATGATATAGGTCAAGCACTATATAAACATTAGCTTGCATTATTAGAAGGGGTTCCTGTTCACATATGGGTTGGACAAAATGACTTTTGAGGTCCCTGCTGCCTCTGAGATTGTGGGGTTCAAGAGACAGCTGAGTGGTGCAGTGGACAGAGAGCTGGGCAAATCTGACCTCAGACACTAGCTGGATGACCCTGAGAAAATCATTTAACCTCTGCCTCAGTTTCCTCAACTGTAAAATGGGGATAATAACAGCCTATACCTTCCACTGCTGTGAGGAACGAATGAAATAATTATCAATGCTTACTTATCAATTTTTGGCACATAGTGTGAGCCATATAAATCCTTATTCCACTTCCCTTCCACTGTAGAGCAGGGCTTCTTTACCTGGGGTCAGCGAACTTGGTTTTTTTATTTCTTTTTATTTAGATAGTGGTATTTCATGATATTTGGTTTCTCTGGTAATCTGTGTATTTTGTTTTATGCATTTAAAAACGTGATGCAATTTCAATAAACAATGAGCACCTACTGTGTGCCAAACACAAAGACCATAAGGAATAGCCCCAGCTCTTAAAGAGCTTGCATTTTATTGAAGCCAATTAATTATTAAACATTTATGAAGTACCAACTATGTGCCAGGCACTGTGTACATACAAAGAGGTGAAAGATAATCCCTGCCTCCAAGGAGTTTACAATCTAAAAGACTGCGATAATTCTGAGAAGGGGCCCAAGGGCTTCACCAGACATGGCCCCAAGGCTCTCCATGACAAAGACAAGGTTAAGAACTTTTGCTTCTAACTAAAGACCTGAGTTCAAACCCCACCTCTTCCACTTTCTCTCAATTACTCCCTAGGTGACCTTAGAGAAGAGACTTCATCTCCCAGGACCTCACCTGCCTCATGTGTACAAAGAAGCGGGGGCTTGATCGTACAGCCCCAGCTTCTGACTCAGTGTAACTCTGAAAGTTCTGGTTTCTCTTTTAATGAGTGGAATTACACCCTGCCTAACTCAGTGCTCTTCCCATCCTGAAGAGGTTGGAAATGAAGAGGTTTCACAGGCAGGAAGCCAGAGGAAGGAAAAGGAGATGAGAAAAGGGTTCCAGCCTTGAGCCAAGGGAAGTCAAGTCGAGGACCTCAGACCAGCACAGGCAGGACTGGGAAGCAATCGGAGCCGGGGGCCTGTTAGACACCCTCCCTCCACTGTGGATACAAGTGCATCCACGAAGGGCCAGCCTGACACGGGGAGGCACCAGTATATTAAATTTATCAGACGCTCCCGTCGAGACGAGCTGCCGAGATATGTAGGAGAGATTTATGATGTCTGCGCGGCGGTCGCCATGGAGGGGAGCGAGGCCTCTGGCTTACAGTTTTGTTTGTTGGGGTTCTCCCCCGCCCCAGCCTTGCCTTTATTTTCAGTCGTAGGACTTTGTTTCTTCAGAGACAGAAGACACTACCTAGCTGCTGTTAACTCAAAGAAAACTGCAGACAGCAGGATTCATTCTTTACCTTTAAATCCCTCATCTTGGCTTTGTACAACACCTTCTGGGGATGTTCAGTAACTGACTAGAGAAGATTGGGGGATTTCAGGGCTTGCTCTCTCGCTCTCTTCCTCTCCTCCACCTCCTCTCTCCCTTTCTCTCTGTTTTTGTCTTTCTCTTCCTGTCTCTTTGTCTCTCCTCCTTCCCTCTCTTCCTTTTTCTCCATCTCTGTCTTCTCCTTCCACCACCTCTGTCTCTCTCCCTCTCTCTGTCTCTTTTTTCTCTTCCTCTGTCTCTCCCTCTATCTCTCTCTCCCTCCATCTCTCTGCCTCTCTCCTCCTTTTCTGCATCTTTCTGTCTACATCCTCTCATTCTCTCTGTCTTTCTCTATCTCTCCCTCTCTCCTCCTTCCCTTTCTCTGTTTCTCTCTCCCTTCATGTTTGTCCCTGTCCCTCTCTCTCCTCCTTCCCTCTCTGCATCACCCTCTCTCCTCCTTTCTGTCTTTCTGTGTCCCTCTCTATCTCTTTTTCTCCTTCTGTCTCTCTCCTTTTCTTTCTTTCTCCCCATCTCTTGTCTCTCCCTCTCTTTGTCAGTCTTTCACTTCCTTTTTCTCTTTCTCTTTTTCTCTTTCTCTCTTCCTCCATTTCTGTCTCCTTTTGTCTCTCTTTCTTTGTCCTTCCTTCTTTATGTCTCTATCTCTCCTTCTCTCTCTCATCCCTGCGTGACCTTATATCAGTTACTTAGTCCTCTAGGCCTAGGTTTCTTCAGGTGTAAAATGAAGCCACCAAGAGCTCCCCCCCACTCCCATTCACTTCAGGAGGCTGGTGTGGAAAAACAACAAAATGGCTGTGAAAGCATCCTCATTGTTTTAGAGGAAACACACTGAGATTTATTTATGTGTTAATTTTTAAAATTATGTACTAGACAGAGAAGTAGCCTTAGAAAGATTTGGATTCAAGTCCAGCCTTGGGCATAGATTGGCCACCTGATCAGGTTACTCTAACTTCTGACCTCTCTGTCCCCAAGCAACACTTTAAGGTTATACATTACAGATGCATGGTCATCTGCATCAGTGGAGGGAATGTCCATGCTGGGAGTTCCCAGTATTCCTCAAATCCCAAGTCCAGAATAAAGAAAACAAACAAACAAAAATCACTCAAAAAACAAGTTTTAAAAGGAGTAGACCCTTCCTATGTATTGTTTGTTCAGAGAGAAGTTGCAGAAAGTCACTCAGCTGAGACAACAGAAAACATGGTGAGGGCAACTTTTCCCCTCCTTCTTACTAGTAGGAGCAGGGTAAGTCAGTTCACTTGCTGAGGCCTCAGCTTTCTCATCTGTAACATGAAAGGGTTGAATTAAATGACATCTAAGGTCCTTTTTAAACTCTGGATCCAGGATCTTATGATTTGAAGTCATTTAACCTCTCTGGGACCTCAGTTTCTTTATCTGTAAAATGAGAGAACTGACTGGTCTCTGAGGTCTCTTCAGCTGTAAGGCGTTGAGCCTGTCCTCACTGGTGGAACTGTTAATGTGGCCGATGGACAAAATCATCCCTTCTGCTGTAAGTTTTCATTATTACATGCTAAGTTTGTAATTCACTAATAAAATAATTAGCTCCTGAGTTCACCCCCCTCATTTTATAGATGAGAAAACTGAGGCCCAGCTAGAAGAAGTGACTTGTCCAAGGTCACACAAGGTTGGAAACGTCAGAGGTGGAGTTTGAACCCAGGTTCTCTGGTTCCGAATCTCACCCTCCTTCTGTGGTTCCATGCTGTTTATTATGTGCTGTATTTGATCGGATAGTGAAAGAAGCTATAAAGAGACAGAAGATTTGCTTTTGTGTCTTGGATCTGACATCTGTTTAACTGCATGACCTTAAGCAAGTCATCACTTAATTAATCAAACAATCCCCAAGCATTTATTAAGTGCCTATGAGGAGCCAAGAACTGTACCGGGTACAAATATAAAGATCAAAGTGAAAATGGCCTGTGTCTTAAAGTGGTCTGCTTTCTAGTGAAGGAGGAAGCTTGTATATGAACAGAGACATATAGGATCCTTACAGAGTTACATTAGAGCAACAGCTAAGGTAGGGAGTAAGGGAAAGGTATCAGAGCAGAAGGTGGCCCTTGAGTTGGATCTGGAAGGAAGTAACTCTTGGAGGATGTGGCCCCTCAGCTAAATCTGGAAGAGCTAAAGCTTCCAAGAAATGGAGGTGAAGAGGAAGAGTGATCCAGACACAGGGTAGCGCCGATGCAAAGGCAATGGAGATGGGGGATTGAGACTTTGTGTGAAGACCAGTACGACTAGAACAATGGAGAGGGAAGCAATGTATAAGAGGACTGGAAAGATAGAAAGGGGCCAAGCTGTAAAGAGTTTTACATGCCAAATAGAGAAGTTTATATCTGATCCTAGAGTAACAGGGAGTTTATTGACTAGGGGAACAGTATCAATACTTTAGGAGCAGTATCGATACTTTAGGAGCAGCTAGGTGGTGAAGTAGATACAACTCTGGGCCTGGATACATGAAAATCTAACTTTATGAGTTCAAATCTGGCCTTAGACACTTGCTAGCTGTGTGACTCTGTATAAGTCACCTAACCCTGTTTGCCTCAATTTCCTTATCTGTCAAATGAGCTAGAGAAGGAAATGGCAAACCACCCCAGTACCTTTGCCAAGAAAACCCCAAAAGAGATCCTTAAGATAAGGATGTGACTGAAATGACTAAACCACAACAAAGGTGGCTGGATGGAGGATGGACTGGAGATGGGTACGATTGGAGGCAGATTGGAGATTACTTGGAACAGCTGTGGGCAGAGGTTTGAAATTAAATCAAGTTGACAAGCATTTATTAAGCACTTACTATATGTCAGACACTGAAGTAAGGTGATGGCTGTGGCAATGGAGAGAAGGGGACATATGTGAATGATTTTGTGGGCGTTAAGAACAACCAGATTTGGGGATGGGCTCAATATGGGGAGTGGGGGGAAGGATAGCATGAGGAGTCACAGATGATTGTGAGGTTGTAAACCTGGGTGACTGATAATAACTGGAAAGTTTAGAAGAAGGATGTGTTTTGAGAGAAAAGATGATCAGTTCTGTTCTGGACATAAATTAATAGACTGAGTTGTAAGGGACCTCAGAGGTCACCTAGTACAACCTTATAATTTTTTGAAATAAAATTTTTTCCCAATTGCACATAAAAATAAGTTTTAACATATTTTTAAAATAAATTTTGTTTCAAACTCTTTCCCTCTTTCCCTTCCCTGTCCCTGAGATGATAAGCAATTTAAAATAGGTTATACGTGTGCAATCATGCAGAACATAGTTCCATATTAGTTATGAACAACCCTGTAATTTTACAGATTAGAAAATTTCATCCTGGAAAGGTCAGATGTCTTGGCCAAGGGCACACAGAGAGTGAGTGGCAAGGTTGGAATCTGGACCCCTATCCTTGAATTCCAAAGCTTCCACTACCCCACCTCCAAGTTGTCTAAAGGGCAGTTGGGAATGTGAGAGACTAAGTTCAGGAGAGAGACCAGGGCCAGACAGATGGATACCAAAGTCACCTGTATAGGGACGATAATGGAACCAGTGGGAGCTGAGGACATCACCTCCCTCATTTTCCTCATCTGGAAAATAGGGTCAGTGATTCTTAGGCTACTTCCCTGCAAAGGCGGAAGGGAGGCTAGCATGTCTTAAAAGCCAAGGATAAGAGAAACCAGAGCTGTTGTGATGGGGTGGTCATGTGGGCGATGTGCATTAGGGAGGATTCAGAGAAGATGGCTCCTAAGGTCCCTTCAAAGACCTCACAGTCTGGTAGACGAATGAAAGCAAATACGCAAAAAGCTGCCACTGTCAGATAGAATTAGAGTGAAAAAAAGAAAAGGTTACATAGTCATGAACTTTAAAATGTTGAAAACACTATATTATCTCTCTGAAAACTCCTGATGATCCTGGAAGGTGTCATATTCCAGATGAGGAAATGGAGGTTCTGAGATGTTAAGTGAATTGCTTTCCTAGGTTTTAAGGATAAAAGTGTCAGAGGTGAGATTTGAACCCAGGCCTTCTTGACACCAAGGCTAGTGTTCACCATACTACATAAGAGTCATGAAAAAGGCAGAAAAGAATTCTTTCGGGGAGTTAGGTGAAGGGACAGGTCGCTTTTCCCTAAGGTGAAATGGAAGAGCTGGTATTTGGGCTGGACCTGGAAGGTTGGGTAGGATTTTAAGAGGTAAAAATGGTACAGGAGGGATATCCCAATGGGAAGAGAAGAAGACATAGCATGAGCAAAACTGCAGAGGCAGGAAAGGTCAAAATGTGCTTGGAGAGCACTCAGTAAATGAGGATTGGTTAAGTATTGTATCAGAAGTGGTGGTGGACCTGGAAATACAAAGACAAAAAGATTAAACCTTTCCCCTCAAGGAGCCTACATTTTATTGATGATATTATAGAAAAATTAAAGAGAGGCAGCTTGGTATGGTGGATGAAGAGCTGGCCTCAAAGTTGGAGAGACAGGGATTTGTCAGGGGTCAGTGAATTCGTATCACCTGCTTTGGTGGAGATGCTTCCTTCACCCGGCTGCTCCTCTGCCAGTGAAATAACAGGTTTCTTCTCTATCCTTTATAATGATAGTGAGCATTTATATAGTGCTTCAAGGTTGCAAAGTGCTTTACGTAGATTATACTAGAAGGTAACAAATACAGTATGTCACATGATCTTGTAAAAAGAGAAAAGAAAGGAAAACAAAGAAAATTTTATCTTCCTTCATTCCTCTTTCTCTTTTTCCTTCTCTTTGTCTCTTTCCTTTTCACTTCTTTCTGTATCCTCCCTCCCTTCCTTCCTTCCTTCCTTCCTTCCTTCCTTCCTTCCTTCCTTCCTTCCTTCCTTCCTTCCTTCCTTCCTTCCTTCCTTCCTTCCTTCCTTCCTTCCTTCCTTCCTTCCTTCCTTCCTTCCTTCCTTCCTTCCTTCCTTCCTTCCCATTTCAAATAAGTTTCTGCTGTACTTTAGAGAACAAGGCATTCACAGCTCTTTTTTAAAAGGTAGAATCATTCCATATGAATCACCTGTTTCAGAAGTAAAACAGATGGTTGTAAGGCTGTCCCTCTTGGAGCACTGAGGGGTGCTGTGGTGCAGAGGAAAGGGATCGAGAGCCATTAGACCTGAGTTCTACTCTTAGCTCTGCTATTTAGCTTACATGGTCATCACCCAAGCGTCCTGGGCCTCAGTATCCTCATCTATAAAATGAGGGGTTGGGCTCGATGGCCTCTGAAGTCCCTACTACCTCTAAGTCTTGGGTGCTCTAATGATTTTCCTGGATACCTCAAATCACGGCAGCCATTTGAGTAGACAAGGGTTCTAACCCACTGACTGAGCAATCGCCATTTTTATTGTGCTTAGGAACAGAAATATTAATCCCAGAGTTGATGTTCAAGACTTAAGTTCAATATTATCCATTCTTGTTAAAGGCCCACATGGGTCTTTTTAAAAAACAAAAATCAGAAACTCCAGAAATATATAGTATCTAATCCCAAATCCATAAGGAATAGACACCAATTTATAAGAGTAATGCACATTCCCCAATGAATAACTCATCAAAATATATGCAGTTCTCAAAGTTAAAAATATTTTACAATCATCAAACTCTCTAATTATCAGAGAACTATGTGAAGAAAGAAATACATTATCTCTTTAAAGAGAGATGTCATTAAATTCCCCAAGGCTTCATCTTCTAATCTTATTACTTTGGCCAGGTTTACTCCTTGTCACACTCTCTACGTACAAATCACAATCACTTGGAGATAGCATCTTATAGCTATTGAATTGGCAAAGAGAGTTATACACGATGAGGTTCAATGCTGATAGAGCTGTGCCAAAGGAAACATATACATTGTTGATGGAGCTGCAAACTGGTGTAATCTTTTTGTGGAGCAATGTGGCAATATAAAATGAGAATTGCAAAATGGATTATATCCTTTGCTATGATGAACCCACTAATAAGATTCTTTCCTAAGAATGTTATGAAAAGGCAAAAAAGCCCGATTTGCACAAAAATATTCATAGTAGCTTTGTATGAAGGGAAAAAACCAACTAATAATAGTTCCAATTGAGGAATAACTCAATTGAAAAACCAACTAATAATAGCCTTCCAATTGAGGAATAACTCAAGAAATACTGTTAAATCAAAGTAATGGAAGGGGAGTTAGTTGATACAGTGGATAGAGTACCGGGTCTGAAGTAAAGAAGACTCATATTTCTGAGTTCAAATCCAGCCTCAGATACTTATTAACTGTGTGACCCTGGGCAAGTCACTTAACCTTATTTACTTCAGTTTCCTCATCTATAAAATGAGCTGGAGAAGGAAATGACAAACTGCTGCAGTATCTTTGCTACAAGAACTCCAAATGGAGTCAGGAAGAGTAGCACATGGCTGAATACAAAGCCATGGAAGAATATCACACTACAAGAGATGGTAAATATGAAGAATACAAAGAATTGTGGGAATACATGAAACAAAGCTGAACCAAGACAGTAGAATCAGTACAACTTATTTACATGGACTGCAATATACAATATACATACATACATATATATATATACATACATACATATAAAATACCAGCAAAAAAATTTGATAAATACCTAGAAAACAAAAATCTGAAAGGGATGAAAAAGCCAATAAGATTCTTTTATTATTTTGTTAAAATTTAGATTTATAATTTTTATTTAAAAAAACACCAAACTTCAAATAGCTCGGCATACATACTTACATGTTATTTTATTTTTACATTTTGCTTATTCAAATATTTTTTAAAAGAGGAAACATCTTTTGGAAAACATATTAATTGATTTCCCAAACTATTTTGTAAGAGTGGTAGAAAAAATTGGCTTTATTGGCCCTATCCCAGTTAGCTGAGTTTATCATTTGGGAGAGGGAAAGGAGCTTTCTTTAAATGTTAAGGCTTTGGGGAGAATCCTCTCAGATATCACCATGTGACATAGAGAATCGCACCTTCAACAACGTGATGTCACAACTAAAATAGGTGACTGGGAGTTGGAAAGTTCTTGTCTCAGTTGAAGACAAACTATCCAGCTATCAAAACCAATGGGAAAAACCAACCAACTTCAACACCATTTGCTAATGTACTTCAATATGCCTTTATTATGACTTTGACAGAATTGTCCCCAATAGCAGTAAAGTGTAAGAGAAAAAAGTTGAAGGGGGAGGGGTTGAGAGAAAACACACAAATACACACACAAGTACAAACACAAGCAACAAATGTTTAATATTCAATAAATGTGTCAATTTTACATACTGAGGCAAATGGGTCTTTATTGAGGAATTGGTAAATTTCCTCCGAGAAAAGTAAATGCATTTTAGCCTTCAAGGGGTCCCTGATGACTAGAAATGGAATGTGATTTGTGATAAAACTCAGCTGCTCTATAAAAGACGTTAAATAAATGCTGCTGTTTCACTAGGGATATACAGAATTGATTGCATTATAGACTGATTCTAGGATGCTGAATCCCCGTA
The DNA here is from genome assembly GCA_023548195.1 of Bettongia penicillata ogilbyi. Taxonomy (NCBI): domain Eukaryota; kingdom Metazoa; phylum Chordata; class Mammalia; order Diprotodontia; family Potoroidae; genus Bettongia; species Bettongia penicillata. Next base: position 1,462,573 of record JAJHZJ010000754.1, read on the forward strand.
AGGTACCCTTCGGCTGCTGTGCACGTTTGAAGCCGGTTACATAGAAGATTTAGATTACATCTCAACTTGCTTCCTAATGTTGTTGGAGATTTTTCTGGAAGAGCTACATTCCTATATATTCTTGACCCCTCCCCCACTTTGTTATTTCTAAGATTCCTGTCTTCCTGAGAGAAAACAGGCACTGCCCCAAGGGCCATAGGACCATAGCTCTAGAGTTGGAAGGGATCTCAGGGGCCATGTAGTTCAACCCCCTCATTTTACAGAGAAGGAAACTGAGGCTGGTGGGGCAGGGGAAGAACTTCTCCAGGACCAAAGGTTTGTGTTAGAGAGGTAATGGGAGGAGAATGTAAGGGCCCTGAGATCAAAGACTCATTTTTACCTCTGAAAGTCTACCACAGTACTTACTAGGGAAATAGGCATTTAGTAAAACTTCGTTGAATTTTGATTTCATCTATCCATCCATTTACCCACCCACCTATTCATCTATGCATCATCTACTCACCCACCCATTTAATCTGTCATCTATCATCCATCCATCTATCCATCCATCTGTCCTTCTTTCTTTCTTTCCTTCCTTCCATCCATTCACCCACTGATCCATCCACTCATCCATCCATTTATTCCTTTTCAATAAAAATGCTTTCAGTACCTATGCTATGCCCAGACAGATGTTAGGGTGAGATGCAAAAAACTGAAATCTCTATTCCCTGACTTTTAAGAACCTCCCCCTCCATGAAATCTTCCCTTCTTCCTTTTCCCAGCTGTTAGTGACCTCTCCCACCTCCATTTTTCTTGCACACTTATGTGTCTATATGTTGAGTCCCCAGTGTCTAGAACAGTGTCTGACATATAGCAAGTACTTACTATATTAATATATCTCTATATATAACCAATGACATAGCACTTTATGACTTACAAAGTGATAAATATGTGAGTATTTGTATATATCTACCTATATGTCTGTCTCTGCCTCTGCCTCTATCATATATCTGCCTATCTACCTGCCTCTATGTCTATTTTTCTGTCTTATCCATCCATCCATCCATCCATCCATCCATCCATCCATCCATCCATCCATCCATCCATCCATCCGTCCATCTGTCCGCCCGTCCGTCCATCCAAACTATTAATCTATCTGTCTACCCATCCATCATCTATCTATCTATCTATCTATCTATCTATCTATCTATCTATCTATCTATCTACCTACCTACCTATCTATCTACCTATCTAATTTGATCCTTTCAACAACCCTGTGAAGTAGCTGCTATAATTATCCCTATTTGAAGGATAAGAAAACTGACAGGCTAAATCATTTGCTCAGGGTCACATAAACATTTTTTAAGAGCTTACTAACAGCTAGGCTCTGTGCAAAGCACTAGGAATATAAAGAAAAAGCAAAAAAAAAAAATAAATAAAAGACCCTGACCTCAAGAAGCTTCTATTCCAGTGAGAGAGGCAACATGAACACAGATTAGCAGATACACAGGACAAATATGGAGTGGGGATGGACAGGAACATTAGAGGGAAGGCTCTAGCAGCTGGGAGAGTCCAGGAAATACCTCCTGTGGAAGGAGGTTCTAAAGCAGAGTCTCAAGGAGGGCCAGAGAAACCAAGAGCAACCCAAGAGAGTTGAGAGCTCAGTAGTAAGACCTGAGCCGCTCTCCAATCAGCACCAGCATGGCAACAGACGGAACGGTATCAGAAAGAATCCATCCTTACGACATCACTTACACAAACCCAAAGAAAGAAAGGGAAGCGGGCAGAGGATGAAGGAGGTGGGCAGCAGAAGCCAATCACAGGCGTTCACGTAAATGACCTTGGAATTTTAGGAAACCTGGGAGAACGGAGAACTCCAATGGATTAAAACAAATCGATGGCTGAGCCTGAAGCATATCCCTCAGGAGGACAGCAAATCTTATTTTTACACTTTTTAAAAACAGAGATGGGCTATGCTAAATAAAGCCTTGAAATAAACTCTCCAGGAAAAAAAATGCAAGCAGGAATTCTGCCTGACAGCTCGGAACATTTCGGTAACACTGAAGACCAAATCTCTGGGCTGATAACGAGATTCTCCACTAAGCCTGGAGGTTATTGGGAATTTCTTGATACTCTACAGGAGTTTACTTTGCTTTTCATGGATCTGAGGCTCTCGGGGAAATAATTTCTTTTTCTATAACTCAAAGCAATTATACTCTCTTAAGCCCTGTGCGGGCCTGGATCAGGGACGCTTCATCCTTACATTTCAATATAATATCAAATTCAAGTTCTGGGAAGATCAATTATGACTGAAAAAGTCTGGGAATGTTCGCCAGTTATTTGCATCGATCGCACTGATGTGCAAGAATTTAACCCTAAATTCCTGCGTGCTTTTGCATATTGGATTTGGAGTCTGGGGACCTGTGGTCCAACTGAGGCTCTGACTATTTGCATGATTTGGGGCAAAAGACTTCACTTTCCTGCTCTTGTCTCCTCATCTGTAAGACATGAAAATATTGGACGGGGGAGGATAAGGTCCTTTTTCGGCCCTAAATTTATAATATTAATAATAATAGCTAACGTTGACATAGGACTACTATATACCAGGCACTGTATGAGGGGAAGGTGCTATTGTTATCCTTATTTTACAGATGAGGACACTGAGGCAGGCAGAGGTGAAATGACCTGTCCCGGGTCACACAGCTAGTCAGTGTCTGAGGTTAGATTTGAATTCTGGTCTTCCTGACTCCAGGTCTGGTAGCCTATCCAGTGTGCTATCTACCTGTTCTATGCCTAAATCTATGACAAGGAGGCATAGAGGAGACAGCTTTGACTTGGAGTAGGAAAATGCCATGTTGAATCTTGCCTCATATTCTAGTAAGATGACCCTGGATCAATCACTTAACAGCTCTTAACCTTAGTTTCTTCATCTGTAAAATGGGACTAACAGTATCCACTTTGCAGGGTCATAAATTTAGAGCTGGCAAAGAAACCTCATTAGTCATGTAGCCCAAGTCCCCCACTCCAGTGAGGAAGAAACCAGTTCCCTGTGACCTGCCCAAATAGCCATTCTCATTTTGTATTGTGCTGGAAGGTTTATAATTGTGAAGTGTTTTTAGTGTCTCTGATACTCGCAACAGCCCAGTGAGACAGGCGCTACTATTATCTCCACTTTACAGACTAGGAAAGAGAAACAGAGAGAGATTGAGGGATTTGTCCCATAGCACACAGCTATGTAAGATACAGTATATGAACTCACTCTTTCTTTTCTCTAAGATCAGAGTTCTACTATCACACCTAATAGCATCCTGGCAGGTAGTTAAAGGGTGGAGCTGGGCACTGAACCCAGATCCCCTGACTTCCCAGGCCAGCTACTGTACTCTACTGAATCAGATGATGAAATAATGTTTGTAAATTTCAACTTATTCAGCTCCTCACCAGCAGCCTTGCCCACCTTGGAGAGACTCTAGTCTGCAGCCTGCTCTCCTGATCAGCAGTCAATAAACATTTATTAAGCACCTATTACGTGCCAGGCATTATGCTGAGCATTGGAGATACAAAAAGAAGGGAAAAAAACCCCGCAACAGTTCTGACTCTCAAGGAATTCATAATCTAATGATTGCTAAATTTCTGGCCAGAATCGCTGTTTTTTGAATAGTCCCAGACTTACTTCGGTTCCAGCAAGTCACTCTCTGTCCCCTTCTAACCCCTCACCAGCAGTCTTCCCCCTTGTGGCTGTCACTCCCCATCTCCTTCCAGCTCCCCTTTATATTCTGTCTTTCCTAATTAGAACATAAGCTCCCTGACTCTCTCTTTCTCTCTCTCCTCCATTCTCTTTCTCCTATTCTTTCTCTCCCTATTTATCCTATTTATCTATCTACCTATTACTCTATCTTTTTTTAACCAAATCTCTAAAGTATTTGTAAACCTTATAGCACTATGCAAATTTTCCCTATTAAGATATGAGCTCCTTGAGAACAGGGGACTGGCTTCTCTTTCTGTACTTCCAGCACTTAGTATAGTGGTTTGCACATAGAAAACACTTAATAAATGTTTTGCCATTCATTCATTCATACATTCATCTTAATGATTTTCCTACTTTACAAGTCATTGGCATGTGTGAAGGGTAGAGAATACTAAAGAAGTAAAGTCAGATGCTGGAATAGGACTGGAATTGAGGAGATAGGTAGAGACACGACCAATGAAACCCAAGTTTGTTGATGGCTTTCCTAATTAATGAAATTCAGTAAACATTTATTAAGCACCTACTATGTTACAGGCAAACGAGGAACAGGAAAGAGTCATTGACTGAAAGTGAGATGGGTGGGAAGGAAAAAAGTCTCTAATAAAACCAGGGAAACAAAGTGATTTCCATAAAGACAAATGGGAGGCTGGCTCACCATCCCTGTGAGCACACACTGTGATATAATTGGGTTGTTACGGCATCATCTCTAATCAATAATATCCACAGTTGCCATGGCCTGCACAGCCCAAATCTCGCTCCTAGCCAAGACACAGCAGGCTGTTAAAAGACCCAATAGTTCTTCCTCGCTAATGGGTGGCATGCTCCCTCAGCCCTGCTGATTTTTTTTTTTTTGCTTTAAACTAAACCCAAATTCCAATAATTGTTTAATGTTTATTTTTATTTAGTTCTGGTTCAGATCCTTGGTTTTGTTTTCCTGACAGCAATTGATATCTGGCTTGTGGTGGTTGGGTCTCGTTAAGGTGTAAACCACTCTTGGACATGCACACTCCCTTGCAAATGTACCCACTCTGCCCCATAGGAAGCTGTTAATTTCAGCTGGCCAGCGGTCATCCTTGCTCAGGTCCATGGATATACCTGGGCAATGAGAAGACTCTATCTTAGGTCCTCTGAGAACTGGAGAGCCTGGAACAGGGTAGGAGAAAGTGGGAATCCATCCACCTTTCTCAAGCGTTTCTCAGATGGTTCTTGCAGAGGGAAATGTAAAGGACCATTTTCCTTCCTCTTCCCATAAATGCATATCCATCATGTTCACCAAAGGAGGCTCATTTTTCCTTTGGGGAGTGAACAATGTCTGAAGACTGGCTTCTACACTCTGGCTGCCTAGCATTTTTGGAAGGATCTTTTATCTACTTATATTTTATGTCTTTTTTTTTAATTAAAGTTCACACAGCGACATACTGGAAACAAGCCTGGTAGAAAAGACATTTTTTCTCTCCTCACTCCTCCACCCTATTTATATTAAGAATAAACTGGTGTTTAGGTTTCTGCAACCTTGATGAGCTACCTCAAAAGGGCCCAGAATGTTGCAAAGGAAAAACAGAACTTTTCTCCCTTTCCCTTATAAATGGAAGAGAAGGCCCATTAGAAAGAGAGTTGTGTAATGCAGGAGAAAGAGACCTGGCTGGCTTTGGCCTGAAGGGGACTGGGTTTGAATCCTGACTCTGACAATTCTTATCTATGTAACCTTGGACAAATGTGGGCCTCAATTTTCTTCTCTGTAAAGTGAAAGGATGAGATTGGATTAAGAGTTTTTACCCTGGCATCTGTGAACTTGTGTGACACTGGGCAAATCAGTTAACTCAGTTTCCTCATCTGTAAAATGAGCTGAAGAAGGAAATGGCAAACCATTACAGTATCATTGCCAAGAAAACCCCAAATGGGTCTGAAGAGTCAGATCCAACTGAAAATGACTGAACAACGAAAATTGAGGTGAGAAGTGGTAAAGGCTGAACTTGTATTATCGTGTTATAAGCAGAGGGACAGGAATGGTATTGAGCCAGTAGAATTGATGAGCCTTGGAAACTGATTGGATAAGTGAGGCAAAGGTGAATGAAAAGTTAAAGATAATTTTGAGGTTGGAGACCTGAAAGATAATGAAAAATGGTAATATTCTCAACAAAATGAGGAAATTTTAGAGATTTTAGCTTATTAGGGAAAAGTTCCTAGTAATTAAAAGTATTCAAGAGGGATCATAGATTTAGAGCTGAAACAGACCCCAGAGCCTAATTCCCTCATTTTACAAATGAAGTGATGCCCAGAGAGGTTAAGTAAATTGCTCAAAGCTACACAGGTGGGAATTCAAACCTACTTCCTCTGATTCCAAACCCAGCACTTCTTTCTACTGTGTCACTGATGTGAAGCTGGAAGGGGCCTCATTGATCTATTGGTCTGAGCTCCTCATTTTACAGCTAAGGAACCTGATAGGAAAGTCAGTGTTGTGAGGCTCCAGTGAGGTCGTATTTGTAAAGTATTTGGCCGATCACATCATTCATTTGTGAAGCACCTACTGTGTGCCAAATACTATGCCAAGTGCTGGGGATACAAAGGAAGCCAGAAACAGTCCCTGCTCTCAAGGAGTTTACATATGAATGAGAGAGAGAATAGGTATAACATGGTTTATATAATTATAACTAAGGAACAGACTCTTGGGCAACTATAAGTTGGACTCAGTGGTCCCTTCTAACCTGACAATTCTGTGATGCCACCACAGTCTTTAAAATCTGTGGGAAACTGAGATTTTTAAGGGTTGGCCAAACCCAGAATCCCAAAGAGCTATGAGAATTAAGAACAGAATATCATTTCCCCATTAGTTCATAACAGAACTAGAGTCTGTTATGAACTAATGCTGTATGTGAAAGGATGATTATTAGACACTCAAACAACTGTTGTAACGTCTTGACTGGGAAACATGTATGTGACTCCAAGACTGTCACTCTATCCACTCTCCACCTGGATGTACAAGAGTTTCCTAATTAGTCTCCCTACACCCAAGCTTTCTTTCCCCTTTGCAATTCATCCTCCAAACAGTTTCCAAATTAATATTCTCAAAGCACAGATCTGATCACATGACTCTCTTGCTCCAAAAGCTCCAAGGGCTTCCAAAATTCTCAAGGATAACATACAAACTCTTCAGTTTCACATTTAAAGTCCTTCACAATCTGACTCCTCTTTATCTTTCCAGAATAATTATAAATTACCTCCCTTCATCCCCAGAACTCTAAGTTACAGTCAACTGGCTCTAACTTCTTGTTTGGAACTGAAATTCTAAAGTTTGTAGCTTCAAACATGGACCATTTTTTCTGGCAGCAATCTGAATTCCAATTAATTAGTATTTGGTCATCAATATTTAAAATTTTGGGGAGGTTTTCATGTATTATTTCCTGCAGTATTGCATCCAGATTTTAAAAATTATCATGTTTTTCTCAGAAATCTATGATTTTTCAGTTGTCTCTGCATGATCTGACATCAAGGGAAGTAGCTTTTTATGTTAATTCATGTGTTATTTTAAAGTTGTCTTTTGTTTCTGTTCTGCTAAATTTTCTTCCACTCCCATATTTTTTAGTTCCAATTATCATTCTCTTTTTCAAAGTCTCTACATGTTGAAAAGATTCTCATGTGTTCTAAATTATATACTGTGTCGTTTGTTTTCATTATTTCTGCTTTGAAGGCTTTAATTTAAGGCCTAACTTCAATTTTTTTCTTTTTTGATGTCTCATTTCTTTCTGAACCATTCTCAAATTTGCTGTTCCATGATTGTTCTATGATGTCTTGGGAATCCTCCTAAATTCTCTTTTTCATTGGCGGTTTTGCTTAATTTTCCCTCATCCTCTATTATTTATTCAATGTGTCATGGATTTGAAAAAGAATTTTAATAATTAATTTTTAATAATTTAAATCATAATAATTACTCATTATTCCTTTTTCCATTATGGATCCATTTATGTTTGGACATTAGGTTTACACTCAGCCTCTTAGACTGTCTGTCTTCAGTCTTTTTCTTGTATACTCATTAGACTGTCTCTGAGTTTCTTCCTCACTCTTTGAGAATCATAGAATGTAAGAGCTGAAAGGGCCCCTCACTGGCCATCTAGTCTAATTCACATACAAAATGAATCCTCACTATGGTATAACAGTCAAATGGTCTTCTAAGCTTTTGTCTGAAGACTCTCAAGGAGGGGAAAAACTACTACCTCTTGAGGAAGCCTGTTCCAGTTTTGGGGACTCTAAATTGTTAGAAAAGTCACCTTTTTATCCACTGCTGTGGTATATACCTTTTCTCCTCAATAGACTCTTGAGATAGGGCATCAGTGTCCTCAAGTTAGAGGGTTAGACAATCTGGCTGAGTCTCTGCTCAAAGCAGAGTTAGCAGTTAGCAGACTGACTCCCAGTATGAGGTGCTCCATCTCCTACCTCCATTTCTTTCCATGCTTGGGGATGGACACTGTTCTTTCTTTGAACTCTTGCAACTGCTAGATCCCTTCAAGGCTTAGCTGAGGATTCATCTCCTTCAAGAATACTCTAATTATTCATGTACCCCCTAACACTCTGAAAACAGCTTATATACATTCTACATTTACGTAAGATGGTAGGATCATAGGTTTAGAGCACAAAGGGACATTAAAAAGTCATTTGATCTAACATCTAGTCATCCTATAGATAAGGGAACTTAGCCCTAGATATGCAAAGTGACTTGGTTAAGGTAAATTGATGATTTGGAATTTGAGCTCTGGTTCTCCAGCTCCAAATTTGAACACTCTTTCCACTGGGCCATGTCTATGTCTAGCCTTAACTCAAGAGTCACACTAACTATGACGTACTAATGACAAGTTCTTGTATAGAATGTTTCTTCTCTGATGCCACTTTTACCAATTCCCCCTCAAGTAGGGCTGAAAGTGGTTCTGGAAAAGTAGAGGAGATTTCTCGAGAAGATACATCATGTCATATTACCAACTTAGCTCCTTATTAGTAATTTGCCATCGCATCATATTAATATTTGTTTTTGCTAATACAATGCAAAAGTCTTATCGCATTAGCAACTCTCCCATCACATTAGGGGAAACAAATGCTAATGTAATACAATATGAGGATGACATGATCTGATGGAGAATAGCTAATATAATCAGACTCTCCTACTATATTAGTACTGGGATGCTAGTTTCCTTTTGATCAATACTGGTAAATAAAATATGTGATTAGATCTACGTATCTCCAATGAGGAGAGTAAGGCAGGTCAGCTATCTTGGATGGACAGCTAGTGAGATTCTGGAACAGGACAGATTAACACAAAATCATAGATTTAGAGATAGAAGGGACCTCAGAGGTCATTTAGTTCAACTCCATTTTACAGATAAGAAAAGTGAGGTCCAGAAACAGAAAGTAAATCCGCCATGGTAAACTGGGATTTGAACTCAAGTCCAATGACTCCAAAATTCAGTACTCTTTCCTCTCTCTCTTTGGAAAGCCCCAACTCTCACACGATCTAAATCATAAAGCCAAAAGAGTTTCTGGTAGGTAGCCTGAGGTAGCAGAAAGAACATTGGGTTTTGTATCAAAGGATCTGGGGTTGAATTCTCCACTTGGTTCCTTACTTCTTGTGTGATTCTGGGCAATGGAGCACTTTGGAGACCAGTGAGAAGAAGGCAACCAGGATGGGGAAAGATCTCAAGAAACATACCATGAGAGGATGTGTTGATGGAAGTTGGAATGTGTAGCCTGAGAAGAGAAGACTCTCTACATTCCAGTATTTGAGGGGCAGTCACATGGAAGAGGGATGGGACTTGTTCTCCTTGACCACAGAGGACAGAATCAGAAGCAACAAGTAGACACCAAAAAATAGCAAATTCAGATCTGATGTAAGGAAAAAGACATCAACAATGAGAGCTATTCCAAAGTAGAATGGTCCACACTGGGAAGCAGTGGGGTCCACCTCTCTGAGATTACCAAGCACAGGATCATTTGCTGATCACTACATTTTTTTCAGGTGTGAGTTACCACTGATGTCCCTGCTGAAGTCTGGAGAAAGCTCTCCTCTTTCTGGGCCTCAACAAGCAGAGTAGAAAGAGGGAAAGTCAGTCAACAGGCAGAGTAGAAAGAAGGAGAGAAAGATAAAGGAGAGAAAGAAAAACACGGGCAAGATAGAGTGAGAGAGACAGAGAGAGAAGGGAAAAGTGAGATGGACAGAGAGAGCAGAGACAGACAGATATGACGTCAGAAATGAGAAGGGAGGGACGAAGGCAGGAGAGAGTGAGAGTGAGACCAGGAACGAGACAGACCATTCAATTGTTCAGACTTTAATTTTCCATGGCAATAATGTTATTGGTGTGACAAGGTAGACCACTGTTGCCAAAGTTAATATATCAACTATTTGTGGACCTGGCAGAGTTAGTGCATTCTGAGAAGTGAGAAAAAAAGGAAAAAGACTAACCCTGAAATGATTTTGCTGACACAGTCAGAAACAGGCAGAAGGACCATGGGATAGATTCCCAACAAGTTCCAATAATCCAGACAAGAATATCTCATGAGATCAAACTCCATATACATATCCTAGTCTGGGTAAAATCATGCTTTCTTCCACAAATTTGGAATTAATCAAGGAACAATATTTCTCAAGCACTTGTTATGAATCTAAGCTTTTTGGATTTGTCTTCCAACCCTCTCTCAAATCCCCACATCCAAAGGGAGATCTTTGGGGATATCACAAGGTGATTCATAAATAGGTGCTGAATGGAATTGAATATGAATGAGAGTCAGTAGAGACAGATTATCTAGCAATATCATGTTGTGCTGGAAAGGATGTTATATTAGGAGTCTGAAGATCTGGGTTCAACTCATTCTTCTTACACTTATTACCTAGATGACCAATGCTAAGTCATCCCCACCTTTCTAGATTTTCCTCATTTGTAGAATGAGAGAGTTTGACTAGAAGGCCTTTATCTAGTTCTAGACTGATGATCCAAAGATCTTTGATATGGGCAGCTAGGGGGCACCATGGGGCACAGAACACCAGGCTTGGAGTCAAGAGAACCTGAGTTCAAATCCAACCTCAGATACTTATTAGCTGCATGACCCTGGACAAGTCACTTAACCCTGTTTGCCTCAGCTTCCTCCTCTCTAAAATAAGCTGGAGAAGGAAATGGTGAGCTACTCCAGTATCTTTGCCAAGAAAAGTCATAAAGAATTGAACATGACTGGAAAATGATGGAAGAACAGCGATGATCTTTGAAAATGATAAATTGAGATGTCAATTCATCAAGAACGTATGGTTCTGTCGGTGCATCCCCAGACCTGAGCACAGTTCCTTGTAGGAGCTTAATAAGTGCTTCCTGAATTCAATCAAATTAGGATCTCCTTCCACTAACAGATCATAACTTGTATATTACTTAATTGGTCCATCTTAGAGGCCTGAAAGATGAATGACAAGGTTATATATATATATATTTTAAGGGTCAGAGAGACAGCATTTGAATTCAAGTCATTCGGATTCATTACTTCCACTGGGCTACCTCATAATTCACAATCTTGAGGGCCTTTACTATCTTGATGACTCTTCTCTGGATGTTCTCCAGCTTTTCAATTTCTTCCCTAAAATATGGTGCTCAGAACTATGCACCACTCTAGATGTGATTTGACCTATACCTTTTAGTGCAGTTCAAGCCAGTGCTAACTTTCTTGTCCAACACATTACAGTGTAGATGAACATTCAGTTTGCAGTCCACTAAAACCTCCAGATCTTTTTCAGCCAAAATGCAATTTAGTCACATCTCCCCCATCTTATCTTTGCTTTTTCTGAACCCAAGTAGAAGACTATACATTTTTTCTTATTAAATTTCATTTTATTAGTTTCATATACTAGTTTCAAGGAGCTTATGAGGAGCTACTGAGGGACATAATATATACATAGAAAAGGAAATGCAAAATATACAAATATATTACCTACATAACATGTATGCAAATTTTATACATATATTTGCAGTAAATTCAAAGTAATTTTTGTTGTGGTTTAGTCACTTTTCCATCATGTCTGACTCTTTGTGACCCCTTTTGGGGTTTTTTTGGTAAAGATATCGAAGTGGTTTGCCATTTCCTTCTCCAGCTCATTTTACAGATGAGGAAACTGAGGCAAACAGGGTTAAGTGACTTGCCCAGGGTCATACAGTTAGTGTCTGAGGCTGGATTTGAACTCAGGAAGACTCATCTTCCTAACTCCAGGTCCAATGTTCTATGAACTATGGCATTACCTAGTTACCCACATTTTGCAAAGATGTTAAAAACTGAGGGAAATCAGGAAAAATCTCTAGAGAAGGTAGCACTTGAGCTGAGTCTTGAATGAGTGGCAAGGAGCTGAGGTGAGGGGGAAGTATTCTACAAGTAGGCACTGGGCACAGCCTGAGCAAAGGTGTGGGGACTGGATACAGAATGGAGATCATTGGTAACAGTGGCTAGAACACAGAGTCCTTGAGGGGGAGTGATGGATAATCAGTGACAAAAGATTGGTTGAACCCAGATGTGAAGGGCTTTAGTAGCCAAACAGAGGAGTTTATCCTTTCTCTTTGTGGCAGTGGGCAGCCACCAAAGCTTCTTGTGCATAGGGGAGTGACCAATTCAGACTTGAGCTCTGCACAAAGTAGGCACTCAAAAATACCTTTTGAATTCAAATGACTGAACATGCTCCCAGGAGCTCCAAGGATGTCAGGCCCAGCTTTGCTTGGCTGCACAAAGCTGTTGCTCAAAGTGGGCCCACATGGCTATTGGCAAACTCCATTGTTTGGGGGCACCCATTGTCCTCCTGAAGTTTTAATAATACAGGATACTCAAGTGAGGCCAGACCTAGTGACTCCTCCTGTCTCCGAATCATCAAAACTCCTGTTGGCTCCTTAAGCCACTGTTGCATGGTGAGAGAAAGAAGAAGGTGGGGAGCAGAAGGAGGGAAGGGGGAGATGGGAGTCTCAAAGAGAAAGGAAGGCACAGATAAGGATAGGATAAGGGAAGGATAAGGATAAAGAAAATGAAAAAAAGAAAAGGAAAGGAAGGGAAGGGAAGTGGAAGGTACTGTGATATTCAGACATAAAGTGGAACTCTTTCAGGATAAGTCAGACAAGACTTTAAGACTGGGGAAATGGACAGAAACATTCTCCTACCTCATCCTACCTTTACCAAGGCTATTGTCCCAAAGGTAAAATGCCTTGCTCAGATCACGTCTGCAGCAGTGTGTTCCACTGTGGTGGGTGCCATGTTTGAGGGAGGTAGTTAATAAGCTGGCGAATATCCCAAGGAGGATTTGGTAAAGGACCTTGAGTCTAATAATGGCAGCATTTAAATGATACCAACCAGTATTGTGTAGTAAGCTGGCATATCATATCACAATGTAATATTTGAACTACTGGTTAGAGGAAACACACCCCCATACATACACCCACACCCATACATATACTCACATACACGCTCATACAACCATATACACACACAAACCCCATATACACATACTCACACACCCATTAATACACACTCACATCCATACACTCACACCCGTACACACATACCCAAACTCCCATACCTGTACACACACACATATAGAGACACCCATACACACACTCACACATACAGACACCCATACACCCATAGGCACACACACACACACACACGTGCATGCATCCTTTATAAGGCACGTATTCTGTTCTCTCCCTGCCCTGTCAGTCCTCTGACAGACAGAACCATCCAAATGTGTGACAAAGTTCTACTTGTGTGGTTACATGACCGAAGCCTATGTGAACCAAATCCTAGCAGCCTCCCAGAGTGGCTTCTCGCTCCGTGAGCCCGATATGGATCTTAACCTCCCCACCACCTGGCACCTGGGGAAACATGCGTGCATAGTAAGGGAGGCTTAGAAGCTGAAATTAAATGTGTTCCCTTGTCCCCAAAGGAGGGGTGTGTGTGTGTGTGCGCGCGCGTGTGTGTGTGTGTGTGTGTGTGTGTGTTTGGGGGGCTCTTTTCCCTCCTCAGCTGTGGCACTCATTGCTCCCTCCACATTCCTCATGTAAATGCTGGGGATATGGACATTTGGAAATTGACCAATTTCTGAGAAATTCCAGAGAAACTGACCCCTATTTTACACTCCATCACACTAGCTGCACCTGGCTAATCCCTCAGTCCCTCAGTCCTTCCAAGTTGGAGAAGGAGAGTCCTATCATCTGTGAAGGGGACCACTGTGGGGAAAGGCAGACAGTTTCAAGTATGGGATGTAGCATAGCCATGGACAGCTGGGAGAACTAGGAAGGAAAGCTATTTTTTGACAGAATCTTAAGAAAGGCAAAGAGTCTAAGTTAGGGACAGTCTCTATGATCAGTGTAGATTTTATTCTGATTCACCAGATACTTATAAAGTTCCTACTACATGCCAGATTTTGTGCTAGGATGAGGTAAGTGATGGTCCTACTGTATGCTGCCCTGGCTAGATCATATCTGGAATACTGGGCACCACATTTGGAGCTCTGATGAGGTGTAGAGAGTCCGGAGATGGGTGGCCACAATGTCCATCATGCTGAAGACAGATTGAAGATAAGAAGAGGATTGCAACAGTCAGAGTGAAAAGAGGTTAAGACCCAAGGGGATTTGGTAAATATTTCCTTGGCTCCTCCCCCATCAATGGACATACACACATCTTAACATTTAATCTGAATTTTTAACATTTTTCTCCAGCACTTTCTTAAGTCTAGACATTCAACAAGACAATAAACTGAGCCCTAATATTTCTGAGGTGTAGCCACCCACGCTGAAAATTTAACTTGTAAGCTGATTCGAACTAGCTCCAGGGCATTCTTGGTTAGTACCTGAAAAAAAACCTGGCTGCAGTGGAAGTGGCCAGGAGACTCCAGGTGCAGGAGGCATATTTGACTTAGACATGATATCTCTTGACCGGATCCATAGGGAAGACCTACAAATCATTCCAAACTGCATGTTACTATGTCAGCATGGAGACCTGGAAATTTTTCATTCTGGTCTGAAGGATGGACCCGATTCCATGAAAAGGAGAACCAAAAATAGATTGTTTCCTCTGCTCATACAAGAGGATTTTTGCTGGGTCTGCTATTAGCTCTGCTACTGGGGAAGACCCTCCAAATTATGAAGGCATGTTCTCCATCTTAGATCTTGAGTGAGTTAGGAAGAATGAGAAAGGGGTGTTAAAACCAGAACCAAAGGATCTTGGAGGTGAAAGGGCCTTTGCAGATGTCAATTCCAACTTGTGTTTGGAAAGTTCTCTCAATAACATCCCTGCCAAGTGGTCATTCAACTTTTGCTTGAAGACCTTTGTGACTGTGAAGCCGCTCCCTTTGAGGTAGCCCATTCCAATGGGTCAGCAATCTGAGCACCCTTCTGCTGCCCAGTCCACTGACTTAACTCAGCCCCTCAGTATGTTTTCAGCTGGCTATAAGTCTGCCACCCCCTCCTCTCCAAAGATAATGTCATTATAATTACTGTTATCGCATTACTGAGCTGGCTGCGTTAGAATGACTAATGATGGACACGGGAGATAATGTGATAACTCTTAAATACCTTTTCAGTGATAAAATACTTCTGACACGTGGGCTAATAGCAGACCCAGCAGAAACTCTCCTGCGGCACCAGCCCTCCCTTTCACAGAGCTCTGAGTCCCTTACATGCCACATCCTTCAGAATGGACTCAGATATTCTGCTGTTAAGTCTCAATGCTGACACATTACCATGCTGTGAACAATGGTTTGTGATTGCCATGTGCGCACGCAGTTCAATCATGGAGCTGGTGTTCTATGAAAGTCATCTGGTCATTTAGTCAAAACTTAGCTCAGGAAACTGAGACCCAAACAAGTTAATCACATGTCCAAGATCACAAGGATAGGTGTCAAGATGAGGATTGAAAGTCAGGCCCTGATTCCTAGTTCAGAGCTCTACGGTAACACAAATTATATGTGCTTATCGCCTTTTATAACTTCATTCCTCTAGTGGAAATGATGGGGGAAGCTAGGTGGTGTAGTGCCAAACCTGCCATCAGAAAGACTTCTCAGTGAGTTCAAATCTAGCCTCAGACACAAGCTATGTGCCCCTAAGTGAGTAACTTAACCCTGTTTGGCCCAGTCTCCTCATCTGTCAAATAAGCTAGAAAAGGAAATGACAAAACACTTCAGTATCTTTGCTAAGAAAATCCCAAAAGGGGTCATGAAGAGTCAACCATGACTGAAAAGCAATTAAAAAACTACAACAAAAGGAAATGATGCCAGCAACTCACATTTTTACAGCACCTTTAACATTTACAAAATATTTTCATTTATTCATTCAATGAGTATTTTTCAGCACCTACTATGTGCTAATCACTGAGCTAAGTGCTGGAATCTAAGCACTTCTGGGTGTTGGCAATACTAAGTCAAAGCAGTCCCTAATCTCAAAGAGTTTACTTTCCATGAAAAAGAAAATAGTCTATATCCACATATGAGTAAATATAAAATTTCTACAAAGTGATGAGACATTGTGGATGGAAGGCTGGCCTTGGAGGTAGCTAGACCCAAGTTCCAGTCCCATCTGACATATACATATTGGCTGTGTGATCCTGGCTAAGTCATTTAATCTTAGTACCCCATGCAACTCTCTAAGATTATAAACTGTAGATAGTTATATAAATGCAGCAGATACAGATTTAATATAGACATATCTGTCAGCAGCAAATTTCCTGACTTTTAATAGCATATTTTGGCAAGCACAACACCTTGCTGTCTTCCTACACTCCAAATTCATGTGACTATTTATCAGGTCTATGAATCTATAAGAGAATATTTTGCACATTTATTGATGAATAATAGACCACATTTGTACATCATTTCAAGGTTTGGAAAGCACTTTATATACTCATTTGAATCTCTCAACCTGAAGGCATGAAGATCTCTGATACACACTGACTATGTGACCTTGGGGCAAGTAACTTAACTTTGGTGTTCTAGGAAATTCTCTAAGACCATAAGAACAAATAAGAGAATATTTGTAAAAAAAAAAAATGCTTAGCACAGTGTCTGGTAGGCTCTATAAAAATGCTTGTTCCCTCCCTTTTCCCATAAAACTGCAGAAACAGTGCCCAAAATACATTGGTAGGATTTCCTTCAACTGGTTGTTCTCTATACCAATGTCCCTGTCCCTATCTTATGATGCTGTTTTCCAAATTCATCACTCTACCAATGCTAAGACCATTGATTTTGAACTCAGAGGACTATGAGGACCTCAGCTGAAATCCTAACACTGTCAACAATGACTTGCATCATAGTGGGCAAGTCATTTCAACTCCCTGGGCCTTAGTTTCTTCATCTGTAAAATGAGTCAGTTGATCTGAAAAGTCTCTGAAGTTCATTCCTACTCTAGCTGTATGATTCACGCTGTCTTTTGTATGTATACAGTGATTTGGAGTAAATACTAAAAGATGATCCAGGCTCTGAATTGAATAGAAAAAAGAAATTAGCATTTTTATGTAGTCTGATGCCCCAAAAGGTCCACTCCTTTAACAGAAATGTTTTCATAGGAGTGGTGAAAGTCACAGAACCCCACAATTCCAGAAAATCATGACTGAAAGTAACTCCCCAAAGGAAGATGCATAGAGGGGATGTAAGTAGGCTGCAGCACTTGAGTAAGAGATGTGACATGAAGGATATAATCAAGGACACATTTGATTGGAATAGGGGGAAGGCAGTCATGTAGCACAAGCAATAGATAACAGGTGGACAGCTTGAATCCTGCACTGATGTAACCCTCCCCTCCTTCCCCCACCCGCAATCAATGGAGCTATAAGAGTCTAGTACCACGGACAGCTCCTCTACTAAGGCTACGCAGAGAGGCAAGGGGAAGAAATCCAGGAGAATAAAGAAAGCATGAACGAGCTGCAATCAACACCATCAAAGGGAGTGTCCACAGGGACGAGATCACAGAGTCATTGAAGTAGTGAAAAAAGGACATATAGGAAATATTTGGCACGTCATATTTTCTTACTCCCAATCAGTGTCAAATCCAACATTCATCTAAATGATTCCTATAACATTTACTTTAGTGGTGAGATCACATCCCTTCCTTCCTTCCTTCCTTCCTTCCTTCCTTCCTTCCTTCCTTCCTTCCTTCCTTCCTTCCTTCCTTCCTTCCTTCCTTCCTTCCTTCCTTCCTTCCTTCCTTCCTTCCTTCCTTTCCGTCCTTTCTCCCTCCCTCCCTCCCTCTTTCCTTTCTTCTTTTTTTTCCCTCCCTCCCTCCCTCTTTCCTTTCTTCTTTTTTTTTTCCTCCCTCTTTCCCCAAAGCACCATCCTCTCCATCCAAAAGCATTTTAGGTCATGATTTTGTTATTTTTGTTTTTTTTAAAATTTATTGATATCTTCTTTTTATATCACCTAGACTTCCCACTGAATTCTTTTTTTCTCTCCTACCAGAGAGTCAATCTTTATAAGAAAAAAATTTAAAAAGAGAAAGAAAAATGTTCAGTAAATTTGACCATCATATAAAACATCTTAACATATGTAATGTTACAGACTCCTAGTCTCTTCAAAAAAGCAGGAGGTGGGGGTGTCTTCTCATAGCTCTTTCTCAGGGTCAAACTTGGTCTTAAGAATTTCATGGCATCCAATTTCTGTAGTTTTGCTGTTCGTTCCATGTATATTTTTGTGGTTATTTTATATATATATTTGTTTTCTTGGTTCTCATTTCATATAAATATTTCTATGTTTACTTCTCTGAACTTATATTCAACACTTCTTAAATATGGTAACATTGCATTCATGGACCACAATTTCCTTATCCATTCCTCAATCAATGGTCATTTACTTTGCTGTTATAAATATGTTGGTGTATATGGGTCCTTTCTTTTCATCATTGACTTCATCTGTGTACTCCCAGCACCCAGCACAGTACTTAGCACACAGCTGGTATTTAGTACATCCTTGCTGTGTGGAAATGGATTGAACTCAAGAGTCTAACCCAACCCTTCCTAGATATGATGGTTCAGTCTGAAAACCCCACCCCAAGAATTCTCCTTCTCTAAGGATTCTTGTTAAGAGCCAAATTGTGAATCTCCTCTCAATTTTCTTAAGCTTCCAATTAGAAGTTTGCTTAAGCTTTCACTGGAAGTTCAGGTCATTAATGGTTTTGAATTCTCAGCAATTTGGGGGGTCTACTGAATTAGTATTTTGTATTGAATTAGTATTCATTTTTCCTTAATGTGATATAAAAGTGTAATCATATTAGTTATGTTTACATCACATTAGATTATACAGACAGAATGCATTCCTGCCTCAAACAGATTTAAAAAACAATCAATGATCCCTTTAGCTTGGCTGAGATTCACCTATGTTTACAGCCATTGGCTTTTCCAACAGCGGCTATGACACCTTCACTATAACGCCCTCCAATATAGTGTCACTCAGGCTACAATTCAATTCAACAAGCATTTTTTGAGTCTCTGCTCTGTCAGGAATTGAAGCTACAAAAACAAAAAGCAGTCTTGTTCTTCAAAGAGTTTCTACTCTATTGGGGAGAAATAACTTGTATACAAATAGGCAAATTCAAAAATAAATACCAGTTGGTTTTTGGGAGATGGGATATATGTGACAGAGCAGTAATAACTGGTTTCATCTATCAACAACATTTATTATGCACCTGCTTTATGCCAGGTATTGTGCTAGGTACTAGCTACAATGACAAAAATGAAAAAGTATATTTTTCAGACCTAAGGCCCTGGGAAGAGCTCATGACCAAACAAAGGACAGACAAAATCATAAAAGATTAAAATGGGTAATTTATATGAAAACAAGTTTCTGCATAGATATAAATTTTAGCTTAGATTAGAAGGCAAACAGTTAACTGGTGAAAGCTCTTTCCAGTAAGTTTCACTTATAAAGTCTTATTTTCAAGATACATAAGAAGCTGATTCAAATTTATAAGAAAAAAGAGCCATTCACAACTGATAAATGGTCAAGGAATGGGAACCAGCAACATCAAGGGAAGAAATCCAAACTTTTTATAGCAATGTGAAAAAATGCACTTATTGTTAATGATTGGAAAAATACAAATTAAAGTAACTTTGAGGTTCCACCTCATACTCATAAGATTAGCAAGGATTAAAAAAAGAACAATGACAATTATTGGAGGGACTGTAGGAAGACAAGTACCCTAATCTACTGCTGGTATAGCTGTGAATTGGTTCAACCATTCTGGCAAGTAAATTGGAACTTCACCTAAAAACTGAGTAAGCTGTGCATATCCTTTGACCCAGTGATGCCCCCAATGAGATCAAAGAAAGAGGAAATGGACACATTTATACCAAAATATTTATAACTGCTCTTTTGTAGGAAAGAACTAGAAACTCAGGTGTGCTCAACAAGTGGAGAATGGATAAACCAATTATGTAATATAAAAGTAAGGGAATACTCTAGTGCTGTAAGAGATGATGAAAGGGACAGTTTCAGAGAAACCTGGGAAGAGCTGTATGAACTGATGCAAAGCAGAGTGAGAAGAACCAGAAGAACAATGTATACTGTTATATCAGTATTGTAAAAATAAACAATTTGGAATGACTGAAGAATTCTGATCAATGCAATGAATGACCATGATTCCACAGGACTTCCAGAGGAAGAAGAATGCAGCCTACCTCCTTACAGGGAAGTGATTGACTAATATGTAGAATGAGATACACATTTTTTGATATGGCCAATGAGGGAATTTTGCTTGACTATACTTGTTTGTTACAAGGGTTTTCTTTCCTTTTCTTTTTCCCAATAGATGGAGGGGAAGGGAAAGTTGGGAGGTAAAATTCTTGATAACTAAAAAAATTAACTTAAAAATTGAAAAATACTGCCTTCAAGAAAATTGCATTCTATTATAGATTGGTCTTATGTTTGAAGTGACTTGGAATAATCTTTGATGGGAAGGGAGTAATTCCAAAAGAATATAATGCCTAGAAATAAGAGACCCTAGAACTAAGACTAGGTCTTTTACCTCTGAGTTCATAAGTCCTGAAATTTTTTTAGTTTTAAAATTTTATCTTATTTTTGATTTTTTTTGCTTTTACATTACATTCATTTCCAAATATATTCCTCCCCTTCTCCTTCCCCATTCCTTGTAAAAGGTGGGGGGAAGTTCAGCAACACTAATCAATCTATGGACCAGATCTGATAGTTGATGCAATATTCTACAACCATAGTTTCTCTGCTTTTGCAGTGAAGGGAGGGGAGGTGGAATTCTTAATTTAAAATAGAGGGTCCTTAAATCCATGGCCACAGGAAAAAAGAAAAGAAAAGAAAAATTATTGCTCTGGTATTGTTAAAGATTACTAGTGCCATTCAGTCGAAAGGATACTAGCTTCCACAAAAGAGGACCTGGATCCCTGTGGGACCTTTCATCAAATCACAATTTCTCTGAGTCATAATTTGCTCACTTGTTAAAAAAAAGGAGAGGGAGATAGGATTAGATGGCCTCAGAGCTCCCTTCTTGCTCCAAACCTATCATTCTCCTTCCCTTAGGATCTTACTCCTCTCTCTCCTCTCTTGCCCTATCCCCCTAGTTCGGCAGAGTCACAACTAGGAATTACAGTTACTGGGACAATTCAGATGGGATGAGGCACATTGAGGATGGTCTTCCCTTGTCTTCTACCATTAAGCCAGGAGAGGTAGCATTTTGTGTCTCAGGATCCAATCTTAGCCCTCTTACCATCATCACTGACCTCTGAGTGTCGAGAAGAGATGTGATGGTGGGAGGGTGGAAGGTGATGCCCTGAATAGGCAGGTGAAAGAATTGAAAGTATCAGAATATTGAGAGTGGGGAGGAAAAAGGGAAGAAAAAGGGAATAAGTATTTATTAGATGGCTAATACATGCCAGGCACTGTGCTAAGCACTTTATAAATACGATCTCATGTGATCCTTACAACAACCCTGAGAGGTGGGTGCTGTTACCATCTCCATTTTACAGTCGAGGAAACTGAGACAAAAGAGGCGAACTTGCCCAGGTTCACACAGCTGGTAAGCTCCTAAGGCTGGATTTGAACTGGGGTCTTCCTGAGTCCAGGCCCAGTGCTCTATCCATTATAGTGCCACCTAGTTGCCTAAGAGGAAGGGAAGAAACACCCAGCTCTCCAGGCTAAAGCCCTGAATATAAGGTCCTATTTATATTTCTGTGTCTTAGACCCTATGCAAGGCACTGAAGACAAGGCCAGGAAATTATGACTTTCCCCTCCCAGAATGCACTTGGTTGATCAGACAAATCAATAATGATGTCTAATTTATCTGAGTAGCAGCAGGTCCCTCCACTGCAGTGCCTTGTATACACTAAGTGCTTAATAAATGCTGAATGAATGAGTTGCAGAATCTGAGTTGTCAAGGATCTTATAGGATCCTAAATTTTGAGCTGGAAGGGACCATCCAGCTCAACTTCATTTTACAGATGAAGAAACTGAGATCCAGAGAGATGAAAGTATCATAGGTTTAGAGTAGGAAGGGACTCTCATTTTACAGAGAAAGAAATAAATCTGAGGGAGGTTAAGTGATCTCCCCAGGATCACATAGACCACAATTATCTAAGGCAGGATTAGAACTCAGGTCTTGCTGGTTGTGCATCTGGCATCCTATCCACTGTACAACCTAGCACTCTCTACTTCATCAGCCATCAAGTCCACCCAGTGATTGGACTGGTATCCCCCCTTTAGCTTATGCAACAGAGGGGTTCAAATCCAGCTTCAGGTTCTTGTTAGCTGTGTCACCCTGGGTGAATCACTTGACCATGGAAAGACCAGAGAACTTTCCAGAGGGCCACAGCACATAAACCCTATCTGTCACATAAACCCAGTGACCCAAAGACAAAGCTGGGAGTTTAAGAGGTTTCCAATTCATAAAGAAGGTTAGAGTCTGGGTGGCTTGGCAGTAGAGCTGGCAAACTGAGGTGTGGCTGACAGATGTCTGTACTATGAGAGGTTTGCACAAAGAGAGGTCTCCACAAATCATCCCAACACTCATCAGTCTTGATCAACATCAAACAGTCTTGTGGATGAGGCCATCAATCAATCAACAGGAATTTATTAAGCTCCTACTATGCATTATTAAGCATAAGGCAGACCAGCATCCTGGTGTGCATGGACAGAGATGACCTTCAAGTCAGAAAGACCCCGGTGCTCAGGAAACTTCTAAGAATATAAGTGGCAGAGAAGTTGTCATTTTGTAATTTCTTTATCAGAAATCCCCTGTACCAATGAAATCATATCTGGTTAGACATTGTCTTTTCTGTCATCCCTTAAGGATTGCAAAGCACTTTACACAGGTTATCTCATTGGATCCTCACAACAACCCTCCACTATCATCATCATCATCATCATTATTCCCATTTTATAGATGAGGAAACTGAGGCTTCAAGAGGGCAAAAGACTTGCCCAGAGTCATAGAGTCAGTAAGTTTCTGAGGTAAGTTATTTTTTTTTTACCCTTAAAGGGTTAAAAAGTTCCAGGCTCTGTGCTAGCTGCTAAGGACATAAAGACAAAAGTCAGACTGTGTCTGCCCTCAAGGAGCTTATGTTTTTTAGTGCCAGTGCCAGAGTTCATTCCCAGCAGGGCAAAGGGTACCAGCACTTGCTGGATCCCGAGAGATGTGCGGGGAATTTCAGGAGAAGCAAGTCCTCGTAGAGGTGGCTAATTCTATCTGGGTAAGATCAGGAAAGCTAAAGAAACCGAGAATTTGACATGAGAAATAGCTAGAGCAGGTAAGAT
The DNA here is from genome assembly GCA_023548195.1 of Bettongia penicillata ogilbyi. Classification (NCBI taxonomy): domain Eukaryota; kingdom Metazoa; phylum Chordata; class Mammalia; order Diprotodontia; family Potoroidae; genus Bettongia; species Bettongia penicillata. Next base: position 1,486,053 of record JAJHZJ010000754.1, read on the forward strand.
GGGCGAGGGGGAAAATCCCTACAACATTTTTCAATTACAGGAGGTTGAAAGGAAGGATCAAAGAAAATCTCCCACCATCTCTTCCCCATCTTATTCCATAAATAAAAGAGAAAATAACAAAAAAAAACACAAAAGGGGGAGAGTAGCTTTGGCCCCCCTCTTACGCCACACCCCATCTTTTATTGCTGCAGAAAAGTCAAACTCCTTTGAGTCAGATGCTCAGAAAAAGTGCTGCCATTTGTCATGGGAACATGGAAGAAAGCAGAATTGAGGAGGAAATGGGGATTCAGAAGAAATGGATTCTGGGAAACTGGGAACCTCCAGAACCATAGTGCTCTAAGACAATGACCTTAAGAGACAGGTGGATATTATTGCCTTGCTTTTCCTTTTCTTTCCCTGTAGGACTAAAGTAGGACAAGGAAAGTCCATGAAGAGTGAGAAGGGGCAAATAGAGGAAATTCAAGAGAGGGAGGAAGGAACAGCCCTGCTAATTAGAGACCAATTAGGGGAGGATACTAGGATGAATCATCCCGCAATGTACTGTTAATCACCCTGGGAGAGGTAGGAGGCACTGTATCCAGTGACATGTACAGGGTCACACTGGTAGCACAGAGTCAAAAGAATGCTGGATGCTAACCTTCTTCCCACTATGAGAAAAGCTGTAGTTATAAGTCCTTGGCTTAAGAAAACATGTGAGAGACAACTCGGTGGCACAGTGAATAGAGCACAGGCCCTCGAGTCAGGAGGACCTGAGTTCAAATTCGACCTCAGACACTTGACACATACTAGCTGTGTGACCCTGGGCAAGTCACTTAACCTTGATTGCCTCATCTCCCCCTCCAAAAAAAGAAGAAAGAAAATATGTGATTGGAGACAGATTATAATAAGCATTGCTCATAGCATTTGCTTATACCTGTTTTTTTTAGAGCAATTTTACAAGGACAAACTGGGAGAGGTATAACTAAATGGTGATTAATTTTTTAAAGATCTGGTGGTCATAGTGGACTGCAAGGCTAGTATGAGTTATCTGAGTTATTGTGGAAGTCAACAAAGCTAATGCCATCTTGGGGTACATTACGTGACTTGTAAGTGTCTTGTATGGAGATGTAAGCAACTTGCCCAGGGTCACATATCTAGTAAGTGTCTGAGGACAAATTTGAACTCAGGTCTTCCAGACTCCAACCCCAGGGCTCTATATATGGCATCATCCAGCTATGCAAGGTCAGAAATGGAGGAGGAAAGGCAGGGAGCTACAACCTGAAGGAAAGAATTTCTTGGAAACAAGCAAGTTGAGTTGGAACAACACTGGTGGAATTAATGAGAAAATGACCACTTGGCTGGCAGTCAAAGGGTCCCAAAGCTGGCAATCTCACTTCCCTAGCAACAGGTAATACCTTCTTCCTACAGGCAATAATGGAGCTTCTTTCCTTATCTTCTCTCCCTCCTTTCTCCACCCTACAACTCCCTCAGACTAGAAAAAGTGTTTCTTTATGACTTGAGAACTCTGGCTGACTGCAGAATAATGCAACCAGGGTTGGGCTGTGTGGGGCATCAGGGGAGAGCTGGTCCTCCCTTCTGATGCTTTGTTCTTAAAATTAAACCCTCCAGGACAGGTGAACCTGGGCCTGGCTTCTTAGGCGGTAAGATGGCTCTTTTTCTGAGAGAGCAGGCCAGCCCGCTAGAATACTGTGCAACACCTCCCTCCCCTTCCTGGCTTCTGGTAAGCCTCAGCTCCATCCCCACCTTCTGCAGGAGGCCTTTCCCACCCCCCACAGCTAGGTGAGAGTATCTTCCACTGGCTATATTTTGCCTGTATGCAGCAATTTTCACACTGTCACTCTGCTAGAACAGCAGTTCACTAAGGACAGGAGATCTTTTTTTGCCTTTGTAACCCCAGCACTTGGCATGGTGCCTGCTGCACAATGTAGAACTGGAGGGTGCCTCAGAGGTACTTTAATTGGACCCCTTCAGACAAGGAACATGACTTGCCCAAGATCACACACTGAATCAAAGATGGAGCTGGGCCTAGAACCCAGGCCTCTTTTTACCCTACAGTGCCTCTTAAAAATTTTTCCCTCTTTCCCCAAGGTCTCAGTGAAGCTGCCTGAAATCAAGGGACATAGAGTCAATTAACACAATTTCCCCAGGAAGTTTTCAGACTGCCCCCCAAATGCCAGGCTTCCAGCAACTCTATTAGTAGTTCACTAAAATGGTGTTCTTTTACTCACTTGGGGTGGTTTCCTCTTTGCCCACCCTCCAGATTCAGCAATTTAACTCAGTTAAATTCAGCTCAATTTCTGTGTTCTAAGACCCCTCCCAGTTCTGGCATTACCTGTTCTAAAGCCTCTCCCAACTTGGACATTACCTGTTCTAAAGCCCCTCCCAGCTCTGCCATTCCTTGTTCTAAGTTCCCTGCTGGCCATGACATCTCCTGTTCTAAGGACCCTCCCAGCTCTGCCATTCCTTGTTCTAAGTTCCCTTCCAGCCATGACATCCCCTGTTCTAAGGACCCTTCCAGCTCTGACATTCCCTGTTCTCAAGGCTCCTGGAGCTCTAAATTCTCCATTAATTCAGCACATATTTATTAAACACTTCCTAGGTACCAGATCTACACTAAACCCTGGGAATATAAAGTCAGAAGGGAGATAATTCCTACTCTGGAAGAACTTACTTTCAATTGAAAGGTTACAACAGGGTACTCAGAAAAGGAACCAAACATTTATTAAACTCCTACTGTATGCTAGCCCCTGTGCTAAGCATTTTTAAGAAATAGTATTTCATTTGGTCCTCAGTGTAACCCGGGGGATAGATACTATTTTCATCTCCATTTTAGAGTTAAGGAAACTGAGGTAGACAGAGGTGAAATGACTTGCTCAGGGTCACATAGCTGGCAATTGTCTGAGCTTGATATGAACTCAGGTCTTCCTGACTTGGACCTGGAGTCCAGCACTCTACCCACTGTGCTACTCAGTTACTTTATACAAAGTCGATATTAAAAAGGAATTGAATATCATTGTAGAGGGGGAGGTGGGAGAGACCTAGCACGGGAGATGGCCCATGAGGTGAGCCTTAAGGAGCTAGGGATTCTAAAGAGACAGAAGTGAGGGGGTGTAGTTCTACAAGGCTATCGGGATGAATCTCCATCTGGCGGATAGAACGATCCTGGGAAGATGGTTAGTGAAGCTGCTGTGTCTGCCCTGCTCCAACCACCATTCAATAAATAGTTTCCTATTTATTACTAAGTATCGCCTGCATCTCTCCCAGTGTGGCGAGCAGCATCCAAGTGCCCATCCCCCAGACGGCAGCAAGTTGTCCCACATTCATAAATAATATTTTGCAATTTTCCTGCATGGGGGCCCAGGGAAATGATTTTTTTTATGCATCAAGGTTACAGGAATCCAAAAGTCAGGGCCTCTGGCCTTCCTCAAAAGGAGGAGAATAAAAGACACAGCTCTGATTACTCTGGCCTAACTGAGGTGGGGCCAGGCCGAACGCCACGGATTGTGTTTCTGCTTTGTTATCTCAAGGTACAACAATCAGATATCTGCAAATGGGTGAATCTCTGATCTTGGGACCTGGCTGGCAAGGGATTTATGGGACAGGCTAGCCCGACTTGCCCATCACTCACTGGGGCTGGTTAAAAGGCACAGAACTTTTCCAAGTTTTGAGCTCAGGACAAGCACCCTCATATGCCCACTAACACACATGCACATGTGTGTTCACAAATACTTCCCTCCACTCAAGTCCGAACTAAATCAACAGCCAAACCAGTGGGAGTGAATTGCCAAGAGGGTATGGAACATCACTGTCCAAAGAGAGTTAAAATAAGACAGAAATAATATTAACTTGTATGGACATAGCACCCTCAAATCCACCAAGCATATGTGTGATCTCACTTGAGCCTCAGAACAACTTTGGGTGGGGGAAGGCACTGTAGATTTTAGTATTACCATTTTACAGAAGAGGACAAGTGAGGCTCACAGAGACAAAGTGGCCTGCCCAAGGTCATAGTTCTAGTAACCGTCACAGGTGGGATCCAAACTCCCAGCCTCTCTGGTCTCCAAATCCAAAACTCTATGCCAAACTGAGAGTCTCTCCAAAAATGGTTCAATGTCTACACTGTATGGTGTTGTAAGAGAAGGAAGGCCAGGCTGTCCCTTGAGACACTACCTGGCAGGATCACAAGAACCTGCCAAGACTGTGCTATGGGGTGGGTCTAACCTTGTTAAGAGCATCACTCCAAGATAACCAGAAAAAAAAAGCCTGTTCCATGTAATAATACTTCACATATCAAAAGTATTTTGCAAATCCAAGGAGGAAGGTCATGCAAGTATTATTCTTATGTTACAGATGGGGAAACTGAGGTTGGGAGAGGCATAAAGTGACTTGTTTTTGGTAGTACAATAACTAAGTTGTGTCAGACGCATATTTGAATCCAGGCCACCTGACTGCCAGTCAGGCATTATTTCTAATACACTTCTAGTCCCTATTGAAGACATTTTTTTAAAACCCAGCACAACCTTGTGGAAGACCTTGGGACTCGAGGAAACCTGAGTTCAGTTTCTGACCTTGATACATGCCATCTGGGTTGCCACAGGCTGGTCCCTTGCCCTCTCATGCCCAGGCTATAAAGTGCAGCTGAGCTGATGGTCAGCATTGCTGACCAGGTCACACAAGACATAGCAGATTTTGAGCTGGGAGGACACAATAGGTCACCAAGAATAAATCCCTGTTATACAGATGAGGAAACAAAGGCTTACTTAGTCTGGTTAAAGACTAGCCTGGGTGGGCGGGGTGTCGCACAACTAGTAAGTATCTGAGGCAGGATTTGAACCCTGGACCTCTTCACTTTAAGGGTGGCACACTGGATAGAGTGCTGGGCCTGGAATCAGGAAGACCAGAGTTCAAATCTGGCCTCAGACACTTACTAGCTAGACACTTACTGGCAAGGCACTTACTACAAGTGACCCTGGGTAAGTCACTTAACCCTGTTGGCCTCAGTTTCCTCATCTGTAAAATGAGTTAGAGAAGAAAATGGCAAACCACTCCAATATCTTTGCCAAGAAAACCCCCAAGTAGGGTCAACGAGAGTCGGACACGACTGAATGATAAAAATCTCCTGACTTATCCACTCTGTCATTTTATCTCACTATGTCTTGTTGATAAAAATACAAATGCAAGAGGTAGCATGGGTCAGTGGAGGGATTCTCCATGAAAACTGTCTGTAATGATAAAAACATGGATCCGGATGAAGAAGGGAAAAGTAAGGATGAAAACACAGGACCCAGAACTCCAGAAACATCAGGAGGTGCAGCTTTCGAGTCCCACCAGTTGATCTTGGGCAAGGTAGTGTGCTGCAAAGGGGAGAGAGGTGATGCTTGTGTAAGAGTTACCCTGTGAGCCCCTGGGTAGGTCACATGACTCATCGAGACTGTTTTTCATCTGTAAAAGGTAGGTGCAGGAGTGGCCTTCAAGGTCCCTTGTGGCCTCTTTGGGACTCAGTTTCTTCATCTGAAACATGAGGATGATGAGCTCCATCTACCCCCCATGGCTGTTCTAAAAAGATCATCTGTAGCTTAGCAGTACCCCCATTTTACAGTTGAGATCACTAAGACCCAGGGAGATTGAGAATCGACCATGGTCTCATATCATATAAATATCAGAAGGAGATTCATATCCAAATTTTCCTGGAAATCTTCTAAAGATGAAGACTGGTGGCCCATCTGTAACTTAATAGTTTTAGAGAATGGCCTTGGATGCCTGGTAATTGACAAAGTCACACAGATGGCATATGTCAGGGCTGGACTTGAACCTGGGTCTTCCTGACTCTAAGGCTGGCTCTCTACTAATTAATTTCAACAAACATTAATCAAGCACCAGCCATATGTAATGAACATTAATTAAGCCCCTACTGTGTACGAATCAAGACCCTACTATGTGCTATGTATGCTAGACCCTAGAGAGACAAAGAAAAAATAAACATAGCTCATGGCCTGAAGTAGCATTTATCCTACTGGGAGGAAACAGAATGTTCATAAATAAGCGCAGACATAATTTGGTAAAGGAGCCCCTTGTTAGTCTTCCTGTCTTACAGCTTTCCCTACTTCAATCCATCATCTGTGCAGCTGTCAAAGCCAGGCAGTTGGTAAACACTTTGAAGCACCTACTATGTGCTAAGTGTCAGAGATCCAAAGAACAGCCAGTCCCGGCTCTCAAGGAGCTCACAGTCTAACGTGGAAGGCAATGCCTATGTACAAACAAGCTGTAGGCAGAAGAAGTTGGGGGTGACTACTGGAGGGAATGCACTAAAATTGAGGGAGAAAGTCAGGGAGACTGGGAGGTAGAGATAAGGAAGGAGAGTGTTCATAGCTAGGGGACAAGCTGAGAAAATGCCAGAGGTGGGGATGATTTTTCTTTACTGTAGCTCCCAGTGGTTCCAAATGCCCCTATAGTAATAAAAAGAATTTATAAAGGGCTTACTATGTGCAGGCACTTTATAATCATTATCATAATCATTTGATCCTGAGAACATCGCTGGGAAGGAGGTGTTATTATTATCACCTCCATTTCACAGATTAGGAAACTGAGGCAAACAGAAGTTAAGTGACTTGCTCAAGGTCACACAGCTAGGAAGTGCCTGAGGCCAGTTTTGAATAATTATTATAATAGCTAGCTTTTATGTAATGTTTACTATGTGCCAAGCACTTTATAATTTCTATTTGATCCCTTCAACAGTCCTGGGAAGTAGGTGCCATTACATTAGACATGAGGAAACTCAGGCAAACAGAGCTTAAGTGACTTGCTCAGGGTCACTCAGCTAGCAAGTATCTGAGGTTGGATTTGAATTCAGGTCTCCATGACTCCAGGCCCAAAGTTCTATCCATGGCACTGCCTTGCTGCAATTCCTCTGTCTCTTAAAAGACCTCACAAGCTACTTTTCCATCCAAACTCGTGTATAGGTGAGGTCAACAGGCCCCCCTGCTGTTCTTCACACATGACCTTCCCCCTTTACAATGACTGTCCTCTAGGCCAGGAACGTACTCCCTCCTCCTCCTCCTCGCCTCCTTCCCAAATCCCTTATTTCCTTCAATCCTCAGCTCAAGGACCATCTTGCACATGAAGCTTTTCCTGATCCCTTTAATTAACAGTGCCCTCTGTTGCTAAATTATCTTGTATTTATCGTGCATAGAATTATGTGTACACATTGTTTCTGCTATATCCCCAGTGCCTAGCACATAGTAGGTAATTAATACATATTTACTGATCGATTAAGAAGGCACTATCAACCAGGGGTCAAGAGATCCTATGCACTCAATGAGATGGACTTAACCCTGTTCCCCATCATCCCAAGAGGCGGGAGCTACTTCACAGATGGAGCCAGTTACATCAACCTTGCTTGTCTCCAAGAGCCTACCTACACCACAGGCTAAGTAAGAGACACCATGCTCTTGGATTTAAAACTCTGTGGTCAATTACACAATGTGTGAAACTCCTCCCCAATGCTAGCGGGCAATCAGACTGGAGACTGGTGAGCAAACAGACTTCCTGCTGCGCTCTCCCTCACACACGCACAAGGGAACCCACAGGATAGCCACCAAGGGAGGGCAGGAGTCACCATCATTCCTCCCCCATGCCCTGAAAATCAGACCCAAGAACCAGATGTATACAGTGGGTGCACAGCTCCATGAGGCTTCCCCAATCTGGAGGAAATGGCGAATTCTCCCTGTCAGCACCGTAGATCACTTTGAGATATATACCATATTAGCAAAAAGAACTGAATTATATTGCATTCATGATGCAATTAAACACTTCACTAGGAATCAATGTAAAACTGATGAGGCCTGAAAGTAGTGCATATGGCTGAGAACATTATAAAACATTACCTTCACTCAAATCCTGTTCAGTAGCAATTTAAATCTTCTTACAGTTACTGCTGCCAATGGTAAACCGGCTACTGATTCATACCAGTGCATGGGAACGAATGAATTTTTTTTTAAAAAATTTATTCAACTACTAAATTGCCCATGAAACCGGAATAGCTGACAGGAGTAATCTGAATTATTATTAGCTCGGCAAGGATTCTGCATTAGCCAATTTAAAACCCCGGCTCACAGGCAGGAACCAGTTAGTACAGGCAGGGTGTTAAATGGTTAGGCGAGTTCTTCATTTGACTTCAGTTTGCATTTAAAGGTCAAGAGATAAAAATTACATGTGACTGCAAACAGAGAGAGGGTGTTTATCTTCTCCCGATGAATTGAGGTGGCTGGACACTTTTAAAAACATTGGGGACTCAGGCACAGCCTTGACGTTTGCTTGGGGAGTTGCGTCAGAGGGTGGTTGGGTTGGAGTCAACAACATCAGGGGTAGGGAGCTCAAAGGCAGAGGGAAGCACAATCAGGCCAAGTGGTACCCGAACAAGAATTCACTCATCTCCCTGGGCAGGTCATTTCACTTCTCGGAAACACAGCTTCCTCATCTGGAAAAGGGGGGCAAAGATATCCTTACTACAGCCCTCCTGGAGATGTAACTGGGATCAAATGAGACAAGGTATGCAAAGTGATTTACAAATCTGGAAGCCCAGATTTACAAATTCTAGGTTTACAAATTTAGAAATGTGAGTTATTATTAAGAGGGAGACTGGAAAAAGTGATCGTCCATCATCACTTGGACATAACATGCATCCCTCAAAACTTACAAATGATGAAATGATACTGCTGTACATAAATGCTTTTGGTCTCCAAGCCAAATGCAATTAAAAGCTTTCAAAATATAGACCTAGCAGAAGAACTCCAAGCCTTCTGGGAACAAGACAAAGTGGGCTGTCTTGGTGTTATTATCATTGTCTCCTTTGCACCTTCTTAGATGGGATTCAGATGGAAATAGTCATGGGTTTAAGTTTAAGATAGAACACCACTATTTTGCTATTATATTTAACCTCTGATAGATTACTTGACAGGTTGATGAAACTGAATAATAATGATGGTTTCCAGAATTGTGATTTCATCTGTGGGAGAATTATCCACTGTCAAACCCCCTTCTACTACGTAGATTGACAGTTCTTCCTCAACTTCGAGTCTTGGAGACTTGCCTGGCCGTGAGAGGCTAAGTGAATTGTCCAGAGTCACACAGTCAGGATATGGCAGAAGTAGGATTTGAATGGAGGGCTCCCTGACTTCAAGGTTGGCCCTCTATATGCTAGCCACCTGCCTCTACGTGCTTATCATCCTCCTTCAGTCACCTACTCCACTGTGTCAAGAATCTTCTTATTCCAACTCCATGAGCTTTCTTCACTGGCCATAGAAAAGGAAGGAGTGGGGAGGGAGAGAAGGAGGAGAAACAGGGAGGGAGAGAGGGAGAGACAGAGACAGATAGAAAGAGAGAGAGAGGGAGAGGGGAGAGAGAGAGAGAGAGAGAGAGAGAGAGAGAGAGAGAGAGAGAGAGAGAGAGAGAGAGAGAGAGAGAGAGAGAGAGAGAAAGATTAAGAGCCACTACCAAAGGGGAGCTATTCACATCACTGATTTAGCAACAGAAGAGACCTAAAAGGTCATTCAGTCCAGCCTCTTCACTTTACAGAAAAAGAAACTGAGTCCCAGAGAGATGCTGTAATTTGTCTGAGGTCATGCAGCTAGTAAGAGGCAGAGGCAGAATTGAACCCATAGCCCTTCAAGGCAGAGTTAGTTCTCCCATTCTCTCTCTCTCTTCCCTCTTTTCTCTCTCTCTCTCTTTCTCTCTCTCTCCCCCCTCTCCCCTCCCTTTATTTCCTTTCCTTTCTCCCTTCTGCTTTCTCTGTCTCTGTCTCTCCCACCCCTTCCTCTTCCTCCTCTCCTCTCTCCCTTCTACCTTCTCTGTCTCTTTCTCCCTCCCCTTCCTCTTCCTCCTCTTCTCTCTCTCTTCTACCTTCTCTCTCTGTCTCTCCGTTTCCTGGACCATGCCCCCTGTCTTCTAGAGACAAGCAGCATGCCTCTACCTCGCTTATGCTGGGGATAACAGGGACACTTGAGATTCCTGAACAGAAGGGACATAAAGGAGTCAGTACAGACACACCTCCCTTGACACAGGAGTTCAGTTCTTGATATGTTGAAATCAAATTTCTGCCAAGCCAATTCTATTTTAAAGGCCCTGGGGGAGCTTCTAACTTAAGGCGATGCTTTCACAGGTAAAATATCCCACTCATTTCTATTCTGTGGGAGCTGGTGGCACAGTCGTTAGAGCATTGGGTCTAGAGTCAGGAAGACTTTGGTTCAAATCCCACCTCAAATGCCAACTAACTATATGACTCTGGGTAAGTAATTTAGCCTCAGTTTCCTCAACTGTAAAATAGGGATAATAATAGCACCTACTTTCCAGGACTGCTGTAAGTCTCAAATGAGATAATATTTGTAAAAAAAAAAAAAAAGAGTACTTAATACAGTGACTAACACATAGTAGATAACACATAAATGCTTATTTCTTTCCCATTGTGGGTGTTGGGATTTTATACATTAATTTCCTATATGATGGGGATCCATATGGATTCTTTCTCAGTAGTCGCTCTTGACTTTTCTTCAGTATTTGACATTATTGGCCCCTGTTTCCTCCCAGACAGATTTATCCCCCAATAGTAATCATTTATTTCCTTCCCTTTCCATGTTCCCCTCCCCAATTTAAGAAAGAAAGCCTTATAAGTAATATACATAACCAAGCAAACCAAATTCCCACATTGGCCATGAACAAGGCGTGTCTCATTCTGTATGTGAGACCATCACCTCCCTGTGAGGAGGTGGGGTGTAAGCTTTTCTGCAATCTTGATCCATTCCTCCTTTCTGGAATTATTGCACACACACACTGCCTCTCTTTCTATCCTCTCTATATACATATATACATGTCTGTATGTATACATGTATGTGTATACAGGCTCTTAGTCCTGTCTCTGAGACCTGAGAATTAATCATGGGTAAGTTCCCGAAATGCTTAGGATCCCCATGCACCTCCCTAAGAGAGGGCATTGCAGCTCTGCATCACTGGAGGGTGCTTCCACACTGGAAGCTTACCCACCTCAGTGAAATCAAAGATCCAGATTTATACCATGCCCCCAAAGACCACATAACATTTTCAGTGAAACCTCTTTTCAAGGAAATTCAAGTTGTTTTTTTGGGGGTGGGGGCAGGAAGAAGCCTGTCTATGATTTAAGCCATGAGAGGACAAACTACAGGCTACTACTTTCTAATTCCAGACAGCGCTCTTCCCTGCTGGGGAGCAGGGCTCTGCTAATGGCCTCTTCTCCCAAGTCTCAGCAGGAACATCTCTCTCCCCAACCCAGTCAGCCTCCTCCTTCTACTTCTGCACTATGCCTTGAGTCATGGGTAGCCTTTGGGGGTTCCCAGCTTCACCCTGCTTTCTTTTCAATAAATTTGCTAGGTCATCCACTTGACTGGATCTCATGCTTTCAGATCTCTACACTAGCTCTCCTTTCATCTCATCCATTTTTATATCGTGGTCTCTCCTGATGCAATGAACCCATAATCATATTTGGTTAAGTATTATCTTGAAATCCAGCTTCCATTGACACCAGATTCTGTAATATTTTGTATGAAAGAAGAGAGAGGGAAAGGGAGGGATAGAGAGAGGGAGATAAATACAGGAGAGAGGGAAAAAGAGGCAGAAAAGAAAGGGAATGAGAGAAGGAAAGAACATATGAGAGAAAGGAAGGAAGAGATGAAAGAGAGAGAGAAGAGAAAGGGAGAGAGATACAAGAGAGGAAAGGAAGAGAAAAAGAGAGAGAATATAAGAAAGGAGGGAAGAGGGAGAGAGAGGGGGAGGGAGAGAGAGGAGAGGAGAAAGAAGGAGGGGGAGAAGAGGAGAAAAAGGAGGGTGAGAGGAGAGGGGGTGGGGGCAGACATTCTCTTGGACCCAGCATGTATGAGCATACTAGAGCAAACAGGGGATTGACCATTGCAAATAGGGTGACCCCTGAGGCCCCACCCCCACCCATGTGAATAAGAGCTGGCCAGAGAGCGCCCCCTGCAGACAGCGCAGAGCTGAGGGCGGCCAGTGTCCAGCTTGGACAATGGAGAAGGGGAGCAATCAAGTTACCACCGATAACGAAATAAATAAATAACAAAGGAGCAGCCAGGGAGCTGAGGGAAGGGCAGGGAGGATGGAGGTGCCCCCCACCTCCGGGCCCCCATATGCTCAGCTGGAGTCCCTGTAGGAAAAGTGACACCCAGCTCTGTACGGCAGAGTCCCCAGATCCCGAAGCCCCTCCACACGTCTCCCTAAGTGGAGCCTGTGGTCATCTGAGGATACTCAAAGAAAGACCACGACTGACTGACCATTGGAACTCTGAAAAGACAGGCACTATGCTGCGCAGCCTCCTGCACTACCTGGCATATTATTATGTCCATGGTTTCCTTCCCCACTGCCTCGGGAGGACAGGAACTTGGGTCCCAGGTCAAACATAGGGCGCTGATCGGAACGACTTCCTCCAGACCTTGACCTAAAATAAGAGGTCTTATCCTGGACTCCATGTATTCCTTGTGGGTCCAGTGGATAGACTTCAGGTAGGGCTGTGAACTCGGATGGAAAAATAATGAGACCTTTATATTCACTACCTCTAATAGAAATTTAGTATCTCTTCCAATTATGAATGTAGGCAATGACACAAGATTCTGAGAAGGAGCCCATAGGCTTCACCAGTTGACGGCTAGAAGGGCCCTTGGACCAAAAATGGTTAAGAAATTCTGACCTGGACAGTATCTAATATCTTTGTCTGTCCTGACATTCCCTGTTCTGAGGTCCCTCCCAGCCCTGACATTCCCTGCTCTGAGGCCCCTCCCAGCCCTGGCATCCCCGGCTCTGAGGCCCCTCCCAGCCCTGACATCCCCTGCTCTGAGGCCCCTCCCAGCCCTCACACCCCTTGTTCTGAGGCCCCTCCCAGCCCTCACACCCCCTGTTCTGAGGCCCCTCCCAGCCTTGACATCCCCTGCTCTGAGGCCCCTCCCAGCCCTCACACCCCTTGTTCTGAGGCCCCTCCCAGCCCTCACACCCCCTGATCTGAGGCCCCTCCCAGCCCTCACACCCCCGGTTCTGAGGCCCCTCCCAGCCTTCACACCCCTGTTCTGAGGCCCTTCCCAGCCCTCACATCCCCAGCTCTGAGGCCCCTCCCAGCCCTGACATTCCCTGTTCTAAGGCCCCTCCCAGCTCTGATGCTATATACCATCCTCAGAAGACACCCTTCCTATGTCCTGTTTTTTCTTCTAGAGAAAAGTAAAATTGGGAAATCTAGAAAAGCCAAATTAAACCCTGCAAAGGGCACTTTAGTTTACCAGATGTTCTCTCATTTCTTGTTCCTACTTTAAACAACATCAACATTTATGTTGGTTTTTAAAGGTGATTTAGTTGTTTGCTGTCCATACAAATCACAAGGGTTTGTACATACAAGGCACCTTATAATGGCAGGGTAATGAAACTGATTTTTTTTTAAGCAAACACACCAAAACTGATACATGCAAATGTGGTCCCCTGGAAAGAGCTCATTCCAGAAAGTCTCACACTTATCACTGCAACACTCAAAAGATTTCTGCAAACAGCTCTTGGCGGCTGCCTTCACAGGTGATTTTTCTGAGTATTTCAATTGGTGGGAAGATCTCTGGGACTGGGGTCAGAGGATGAAGGTTCAAATCTTGGCAATGATAGACACTCACTGTCTGACTCTGTGCAAATCATTCTACCTTTCTGGGCCTCAGTTTTCTCTTCTGTTAAAAGAGGGAATTTGCATTAGACCATCTATCTCTGAGGTCCCTTCCTTTTAACATTCAATCCTGTCTCCTAGGACCCATGAGCCTAAGGGCAGGCTGTTTGAAAAGAGCCAAGAGCCACTCTGGGTGAATCTGGTGAATGCCAACATGGGCAGTATCACTTCTGAAAATATGATCTGAGTATTTTAAAATGAGAAGACTGATTCTTTGTGGGGTGCAATGGAAAACAAATGAGAATCCAGTCAAGTTCCATATTGTACTTGATCAAACAATAACATTGGAGAGCCAGTGGAGGGAGAGGCATCCCCTCGGGTGCCAAATGCTGTTTAATCTCCAAAAAGTTGCTCCAAGAATTACTTGTGTGTTTAATTCTGTCTTTCTAAGCATAGCTGGAACTGAATCAGAGATGAATGATGTCAATGAAGATCTGGATTCTAGGTGAGGAAACTCCCTTTACACTTTCTTAGTAATTTACATTCTTAGAGACTTGACAAGGGCAGAAGTGACAGATACACAGTCCAATAACACTCTAGTGACTTGACCAGGGTCATACAGCCAGTAAGGACCTGGATTTGGAATCAGAGTCAATGGGTGATCATCATAAACAAACCCGTTTACTAGAAACACAAACCTCGAAACTTCTCTGAAAATATAACCAATAAACTCATCACAGACTGAACTATTGGCCAGAATCATCCAGGCATGGCAATGATCCATAAAAATTTAAGAACAACACTTTAAACGAATGTTGCCCTACTGAATAATCCTAATCATGCATAAAAAGCACTCAAAATAGCCCACTCCAAACCATGTGGGCAAGGGACAAGCATGAACGGTGGGTGGGGCTCACAGGATGAAGGGCATGTCCTTCCTGCCAGTTACTACAGTGGATCCCCATGGTGCTTTCAGGAAGTCTATAGAAGAAACGCTTACATTCCACACTTTGATTCAGTTACAAAAAGTAACCCTTTTATCTCTCTGTATAAGATTAAAGGATAGCACTTTGTGGCAGAATTGTTTCTGTTGGAACTGATGGAATATGATGACAAGTAGCCTCAGAGTCAAGAAGATGTTGGTTAAGCCCAGCCTTGGACAAAGATTATTTGTGTGAGCAAGCCAATTTAAGCTCTCTGTGATTCCAGGAAACTCAGTAATATAATGGATTAGGCACTTGGATTCAGAAAGATCTGAGTTTGGATTCTGTTGGATACTTACTATGTGACCTTGGACAAGACACTTAACTTTCCTGTACCTTAGTTTCCTCATCTGTAAAATTGCATGGAGGTGGACTCATTAACCTCTAAGCTTCCTTCTAGCCCTAACTCTACAATTCTATGACTTTAAGATTCATTGCAGGTGCTAATCTCCTGAGGTAAAAGGGACTTTCCTCTTTGATAGTTCCCCATATCAAACAAACAGAAATGGGGGCCACCAGGCCATGTACATGGATCCCTTTGGACTGCTGAGTGACCTAGAAAATCATGTTTTAACATTTTCTATGTTCTATCGTATGTTTGTTTATTTTAAAAAGGCTACATTTTCATCAGCCTGAAGAGGTGTTTGACACCCACACCAATGAAAATCACCAAATAATAATGGCAATTTGTTGTTGCTGTTGTTTAAGACCTATGATTTCTTCGCTATGAGGAATTCCCAGTTTGAAAACTCCATCCACTGATAAAGATTAGCAACTCATAAGTTGAGTGCTGGACTTTTTAATGTTTTCTGTGTCACAGATCCCCTTGGCAGTCTGGTGGAGCCCTTCTCAGAATCTTATTTTTAAATAATGGAAAGAAATGCTAAGTTTTAGATAGAGGCTGGTACAAATAAAGGTAGTGTTGTTTTCTGGCCCTCCAGACATCTGTCTGTGGATGTTGTGGGAGTCTAAGGATCCAAGGTGAAAAATCTCTGTTGTAGAAAGTTGTCTCAGGGCACTGAGAAGTTAAGGGACTTGCCTACAGTCATAAAGGCAATATGGGCAAGGTCAGGATTTGAACCCAGGTCCTCCTGAATCATGCTACAACAAAAACAAACTTTGAACACTTAAACAACAACAATAGCTGTAACAAGATAATAACAGAAAAAAATGAAAGCAGCTGTTTACATAGCACGTTAAGGATTCTAAAGCATTTTATGTACCTGCCCTCATTGGGGGCCTTAAAAAGTTGTTGTTTTCAGTTCTGAGGCATCTTCCTGATGTGAAATGAGGAGACCTTTCCTCCCCTCCTCCCCCAAAAAAGTAATGAAAAAAATCAGAGGGAAGTAACTTCTTCCCCGGAATACTAAGAGAGCAAATTTTAGGGGTACAAAATAGAAAGGAGGATTGAGAGGGAGTGGAGAGGTACAGGTTCAGATTAAGGAAGAGAGTGCATATAAACTCCCCTCAGGCTCCCTAGTAATAGGTCCCTTCAAGCAAAAGAGCCAGAAGATCCCAGGTATGAGACACCATCTTTTAGTACTCCAGAGAGGAGGATAAGAGCAGACATGATGGGTGAAGAAACATTTCATGTGGAGAAAATAAGACAAGACCAACTTCAGTCTAAGCACATCTTCAAACTAACACAGACAGAGGAGAAACTTCTTCTTTTTGGGATCTTTTCCCCATAACTGGGAGATCAGATTGGGGCCAGAAAAAAACAGCTCCACCAATTGCTTTTAGCCCCAGTTGGTAACGTACTCTGACCTTACTCAGTCCATGGCTGAGAAAGAGTAGACAGACAGATAGATGGATGGACAGAGAGGTAGACAGACAGACAGACAGACAGATAGATGGATGAATGGATAGACAGTAGACAGACAGACGGGTAGATAGATAGATGATACATAGATGGATAGATAGACAGATAGATGGGTGGATAGACAGACAGGTAGATAGACAAACAGATAAAAAGATGAATGGATAGATGAGTAGGTACATAGTGAGAGAGATAGATACATAGATACAGATAAATATATACACACATAAGTATATATGTAAATATGTATATGTATATGTGTATATATGTATACACACATATCCCTTAGAAAAAAAGGGATATAGATCAATATAAATCACCAGGAATCGGGAAGAGTTTGGGGATGATGAAAATGGCAAAGGGAGAGAGCTAGCCTACAGAATAAGGGATTTTTTTTGTGTTTTTTGTTTTTGCCAACAAAGGCTAAGTGATCATTTGTTGGGAGTATAATGTTGATGATTCTTGGTCTTATAAGGACAAAGTAAAGGGCTTTACTGTCTTTTGTAACTTGGAATGTCTGATTCTGGGGATCATCAAAAGGCATCTTCTCCCCAACCTGGGAAAATGGCAGCACCAAGAAGTAGCAATTTATTCACTGATTCAAGTCAATAAGCATTTATTAAAGCACCAACTACATGCCAGGCACTCAACTAGGTGCTGTGATCCATTACATATACTTTTTAATTCAGCAAACATACAAAATCACAGAATCTCAGCGTTAGAAGGAACCCCGAGGGTCCATCAAGTCCAGTCTGTCCCTCAACAAAAACATCCCCTACAGCATATCTAACAAGTAGTTGCCCAGTTTTTACATTTAAAACATCTAGGGAGGGAGAGCTGGTCAGTAGGTGGTGTAGGGGATAGAGTGCCTGACCTGGAGTCGGGAAAGAATTACCTTCCCAAGTTCAAATCTAGCCTTCAACAGTTAGTAGCTGTGTTACCTTGGACAAATTACTTAACCCTGTTTGCCTCAGTTTCCTCATTTGTAAAATGAGCTAGAGAAGGAAATGGCAAACCATTCCACTCTCCTTGCCAATGGGGTTACAAAGAATCAGACATGACAGAAAAAAATGACGGAACAACAACAAAGAAAATAAACTCAATAACCCAGTATTTGATAAAATTGAAAAGATCAACTCTTTGGGGGAGAAATTGACAAGGACTGCTTGGGAAATTGAAAAGTAGTTGGGAAAAATGGGTTTAGGTCAGTACTTCATACCATACACCTCAATAATACTCAACTTAAATATAAAGTCACTTCATTTAAAAAAAAATAGAAGAAAATGGATGAAGGTGTCTTTTTAAACTATGACTAAGGGAAAGATTCTAGCCAAAGGGAGAAGAGATCATAAAAGATAGGAACAGATCATTTTGGGGTCATGAAGAGTTGGACATGACTGAAACATGACTCGACAACGGCAAAAAAGCAGGGATACCTTGCTACCTCCCAAGGCAGCTCATTCCAGTTTGTGGTTGCTCAAATTTTAGTACATTTTCCCTTATATAAAGTCTACCTGCATGCAATTTCTGTCCATTGTTTTTAATTCTGCTCACTTGGGATAAGTAGAAGAAGAGAGGAAAGAGGAGGGGGAGGCAGGAAAGGGAGAGGAGGAAGAGAGGGAGGAGGGGAAAATGGGGGAGGAGGGAGAAAGAGGAGGGTGGGAAGTAGAGAGAGGTGAAAAAGAAAAAGAGAGAGAGGAAGAAAATAGGGAGAAAAAAAAGAGGGAAGAGAGAGAGGAAAGGAGAAAGAGAGAGAGAGAGGAGAGAGAGAGAGAGAGAGAGAGAGAGAGAGAGAGAGAGAGAGAGAGAGAGAGAGAGAGAGAGAGCAGTAATAACTGGAGAGGGTGAGGGCATGGAGGGACCTGGCCCCATGATGGGAGTCAAGGATTTCATCAGGCTGAGAAGCAGGGATTTTACTCGGTTACTCGGTGCATTTGGCTCCTAGGTTGTCTCCAGAGTAAGGTCTATGCCTGGACCCTGAGGTTTGGAAGGACAATCTGGGGTCGGATCATGGAGAGCCTCCAATGTCAACTCTTTGTCCCAGAAAGCAATAGGCTTCATCTTAAGTACTCCATGAAGGAGGTGGACAGCTCCTTAGCACATTCAGGCCCATTAATAAAGAGAGGGCAGCTCAAGCTGGGTTTCAGGAAGAAAAAGTGGGCTCCAACACAGAAAAGAGGCATTGTCTCTTTAAGTGAATACAGCACTGTATCATCCTTTCTCTTCCTATTTTCGGTTTTATTAGCAAAGCAGCACAATGTTTATACTAGTGGGTATTACATTTGCCAGAACAATTACAGTATGACAAATGGCACATCAATGTAATCCATCAACTCAGCCAAGACAGGAATCCTTTACCCGGGACTGCCATTAATTCCCAGCTCCAATCTCTGGGGTCCCATGCCTTCGTATCCATGACAACATGGAAGACGCCTGGTGAGAATGCCACCTCTCCATGAAAGATGGGTACCTCATTGGCGCACTGGAATTTAACCTTTGACATCCGTGTATTAGTCTACTCGGCACAAGAAATTATAGGTTTGGGGCTGTAAATATATGCAAGGCACTTGAAGCCTTGGAATTACTCTCCTTCAGCAAGGTTCAGCTTGGACATTAAAGCTCTTGCCAACCTAGGACCAGTCTACTTTTTTTCAGACTTACTGCAAATTACTCCCCTTTTAGAGACTCAATGGTCCCTCTAAACAAGTCTCCTTACAATAACCCAAACTCTGTTCTCCATCTCTCACCTCCGGACTTTTGCATTAGTTGTCCACCTGCCTACAATGCACTCCTTCTTCCCTCCCCCTTTTAGAATTTTCAACTTCCTTCAAGGAAGCTCATGGGCCACCTCATTCAAGAAGTCTTTCCTGATCCCCTTAGTTGTAAATGCTCTCTTCTTCCTCCCCAAATGATCAGGTAAATACTTTTAAGGAGGGAGATATTGATCAGGAAAGCCAGGGAGCCTGGGTCACACAGTGGAATAATTGATAAATCTGGAATGAGAAGGCCTGGTGCAAATCCAATCTCTGATACATCAGACCCTAAGATCACTAGTCACTAGCTGGAAAAGACCTCAGGGGTCATCCAGGCTAATCCTCTCATTTAAGAAATGAGGACACTGAGGCCCAGGGAAGTTCAGTGACTTATCTAAGGTCACATGGCAGAGTTGGGATTCAGATTCAGGTCTTGAAAGTTCAATTACCTCATTCTTATCACTGCGCTTATTAGGTGAGTGAACTAGGGCAGGTCACTTAATCCCTGGGGACCTCAGTTCCTTATTTGTAAAAAGAGAAGGCTGGTCCCTTCCAACTCTAAAATCTATGATCTCATCTGTTTACATGTTATAATGTCTCCCCCTTCCCATAGAATAAACTCCTTGAGGGTAGGAAAGGCTGTTTTTTTTTTTTAAATCTGGGTATCCCCAGTGCCTGGCATCATAGTCAATACATATTGTATTGAATTCTTCTGGGGGAAGCAAAAATTAGTCAGTCCCCCAAGTCTGGATTGGTTTGGAAACCCTGAACTCATAGGACCAAAAATATCACCTTCCAGGGCCGCCATCTTGACTCAACTTGGCACAAATGGGGGTTTCAGTTAAAAAATGACAGAATCTAGAATTGGAAGGAATCTTGGTAGCCATGGGGTCTAACCCATTTGTGGGGAATGGGAGAGAGGAGCAGATCTGATTTTACTGTTATAGAGAACTTTTAGTGAGGAAATTTCTCTGCCGATATAGATCTATGCCATCTCTGAGACTGATAATCTTGGCAAGTTGCCTAGTGCTTTGAGGGGTTCCATTGACCTGCCCTGGGCCACAGAGCCCATATGTATGCATCAGAGGTGGGACTTAAACCCAGATGTGCCTGATTCTGAGATAGTCACTGTCCACTAGGAACTGCTGCCTCTCCTTTTTGTTTAGTCACGTCCACCTCTTTGTAATCCCATGTGGGGTTTTCTTGGCAAAGATACTACAGTGGTTTGCCATTTCCTGCTCCATCCAGCTCATTTTACAGACAAGGAAACTGAGGCAAACAGGGTTATTGTTGTTGCTTGTCCTTTGTTCTCGAAGAGGATTGTAACATCAGAAAGGTGATGCCATGATTTGCAAGTGAATTGGATATAAGTGAGGGTTTTTTTTTGTCACCAGTCTCATTCTTTTTTCTAGAGTCATATAGGTGCAGTGGCAAGATATAGATCAAGATATAGAAACAGGGTTAAGTGACTTGCCCAAGGTCACACAGCTAGTAAGTGTCTGAGGCCAGATTTAAATTTAGGTCTCCCTGACTCCAGGCCCAGCAGTCTATCCACTGTTCCACCTAGGTGTCCCATGGCACCACCTAGTTGCCCCTCTTTACCTGATATCTGAAAGGAATTTCCACCAGGGCACATACCTGAGAATTGGGCATCAGGCCTCTACTTAAAGAACTCCAACAAGAGGATCAAGGGAAGGGAAGGTTGTTCACTTGACTCTTTCTGGGTGATATCCTGAGTAAACAGCTTTCATGTCTCCCCCCTTCCTCCCCTATAAAACCAGGTCCTCTGGAATGTTTAAGGCCACCAGTTACACATTCCCTCCAAGATGGCCAGATTCATCACAGAGAAATTCAACCAGGAGTTTCAGGGCACATTGCTCCATTCCTGTTGTAAATTACCATCCAGGAGCTGCTTTATAAAATATGGAGTGCCCACTGTCCATTCCTTCCATCAGGTTCTGCATATTGCATTGTTAACAAAAGGACCCAATAGCTGCTCTGAGAGAAGTGGAGGGGGGTAGAGAGGGAGGGAAGGAGGGAGGGAGGGAGGGAGGGAGAGAGAGAGAGAGAGAGAGAGAGAGAGAGAGAGAGAGAGAGAGAGAGAGAATGGATACAATCTGCAAAGTGTAACAACACCAAAAGATTTTTTTTCTTCCCCTTCTGACAAATCAATCTGGCCCTGGTCCAAGGATACAAGCAGACAGACTTAGCTGCCTCACCTGTTTTATTAAGCCATTACCAGAATCATTTTATTCCCATTTATAATGTTCAATACATGGTCTGAAGACTTTTCTAATATAGTAATTAGATGGAACACTAGATAGATGGATTAAATTGGGATGGTCTGTTATACAATGGCTCCAGACTTCCTGATACCTGGTGATAGCTTTCAAATACACAGATGGGCACATTGGAGTTTTTTTGTTTTGTCTTGGTTTCCCCTTCCCCCTCTTTTTTTGCCTGTATATGCCACAAGGGCTTATTTTGGAGAAATCCTTCCCATTTGGAAGTCTAATGGAAATTTATTAATCCACAGATGAAACCAACCTCATGCTTGCTTGCCCCCAGTGGGGCCTCTCTAAAAAGATTCCATCTTGGTTGCCTCCCTTGGTATGCCCCAGGAGAAGAGAGGGAAAGTCTCTAGAAAAGCCAAAAGAGGGATTTGGGTGACAGAGGAGTTAGTTTGAACTGAAAGCCAAAAAGGGCTTGGGGAAGGGGATGGAAAATTTCATAGTTTGAGAACTGGAGGATGCTGTGATCCCAGGCTCATAGATGTCAAGTAGGAAAGGGCCCATAAAGTCATTCAGTCTAACCCCTTTGTTTAATAGACAAAGAAATTGAGACCTGAAAGGGACCATCACGTGAGTTTTGGCTCATTGAGAGCCTGGAGACTGGAGTCATCTAAGCATGATCTCAATGCCAGGTGCCATTCCAAATATGTGGTATTGATTTACCTTTTTAGAGCTGAAAATACTCAACTACAGAAATGCTAAATGAAGATGACATAGGGAGGAGTGTAGAACCAGCCTGGAGTCACTCAACTGGAAGAGTCTTTAGAATATGGAAAGTCAGATCTTGGAGGTACCTTATAACAGGAAGTCATAACCGGCAAGGTCCTTAGAACAAATAAATTAGAGCTGGGAGAGACCTTAGAGCACAGGACTTTGGAGCTGGACAATGTCAAAGGGCTTCTTAATTCGGGAGTTTGTGAAGTTTAAAAAGAAATATTTTGAAAACTACATCTCAAAATTGTTGATTTCCTTTCTAATACTTTTAAATTTTATTTCATGCATTTAGAAATGTTATTCTGAGAAATCCATAGGCTTTCCCAAAGCGGTCCTTGATGTAAACAATGTAAGAACTCCTGCTTTAAAACAAAAAACTTCAGAGTCAAAAGCTAAACTTCAAATGTCAGAGCTAAAAAAGACTTTTGGACAAAGGAAGTCAGAGCTTGGAGGGTCCTTGAATACTGGATGGTAGAGCAAGGAGGTACATGGGAACACAGAATGTTGTTATCAAAAATGGCCCTAGAATAGTGTCAGAGTTAGAATGTTCCATAAAGACCATCTAGTAACAGGGTTCTTAACTATTTTTGTGATAAGGATGTCTTTGGCAGCCTAGTGAAGCCTACGGACCCCTTTTCAGAATTGTGTTTTTAAATGCGTAATAAAAATCAAGTAATTACAAGGGAAACTGATTGTATGGAAATACAGTTTATCAAAATATTGAAAAAAAGCTCACATATCTCAGGGAAAGGATCCCTCCCCTAATTCATTTCTCTCATTTTATGGAGAGGGAACCGAGTCAAGGGACTCAGATGAGGTCACACAAGCCCCATCTCTGCTAGCTTTGACATTCTATCCAGCTCCAAAATTCTGTGCCCTAGGATCTGACTTGCTTTTTTCTAAGGACCCTCCCATTTCTAGGGTTCAATATCTCTCCAACTGGAGACCAAGTCTCTAACTCCTTTGATCCAGTCCAACGCTCTGATGACTTCTGCTCTGATTAAACCAATAAAGGATACCAACCAGTTAAGTCATTTACTCAGATGGATTCCCATTCTCTGAGCCTTCGACCACGGACAGCCCACTCCGGAGACGTTTATATTTAACATCTGCTCTCTGCACCTTCAAGTGTAAATGGAAAACATCAACTACATAAAACCTATTAATATAAAAAAAGAAAGAACCTTCCTGACTGAGGAACATAAAGTCGGCTGTTCAAAACATGAAGGAGGCAGGCACCTCTGCCTGGCTGCAATATTGGGCTAGAGCAGCCAGAGTAAACAAGAAAATAAAAATCACTGTACGCATACATATTTCTGTATCAAGAAGGGATTTCCGCTCTGACAGGCCATATTGCATCTTGGAAAAAAAAAAAAAAACCCTTCACTGTCTACTCAATCTACTGTATTGATGAGAAAGTGAGAATTGCCTTCTGGCCAAATGTCCACTGTCAACAGATTCTAGTTACACAGAAGCTCCGGAGGAAGCTTTGTAAAAGAAATTGCATAGGTAATACATCACTACCTTACCCCTTCAAGACAAGCTCAAACTCCTCTCAGAGAGCTGAGAAACAGGACTCTGTGTTCACAGGGATGGCAGGCTTAATCCTGGAAGGATTAAGGAAGTCAAACTTATCCCCTCTCCATTTCCAAAAGAAGAAACTGAGGCACTGAGAGGTTGTATAACCTGCCCAGGATCACCCAGTTACTAAGTGTCTGAGGAGGGACTTGAACCCACATCTTCCTGAAACCAAGACCAGTACCCGACTGTCTACACCATATTGCCTTTCTCTGAAAATTCTACCCATGGCTGTAGTTCTTTTTTATCATTTTTTAATTGAGTCAATTGGGGTTAAGTGACTTGCCCAGAGTCACACAGTAAGTGTCAAGTATCTGAGGACAGATTTGAACTCAGGTTCCTCCTGACTTCAGGGCCGGTACTCTATCCACCTAACTGCTCCCCACCCCACCCCATCCCACCCCATGGCTCTTAGTTCTACCCAAGAACAAGTCCAGCCCTCTTTCTCATGATAGTTCTCTATATATTTGAATATGGGCCCCTCTTCCCCGCCTAAATCTTATCTTCTCCAGGCTAAGACACCCAGTTCTTTCCCCTGAGACCTTTTGCCATCCTGGTCTCTTTTTTCTAGACATGATTCTTGAGAAGAATCTATGTCTGGGAGTAAGGGTCTCAATAGACTCCCCACCCCACTAAATAAATAAATAGAATCGAGCGCATTCTGTTTTAAGTCACATCTGACACTTAGTGACCCATCTGGGGTTTTCTTGGCAAAGATACTGAAGTGGTTTTGCTACTTCCTTCTCCAGCTCATTTTACAGATGAGGAAACTAAGGTAAACTGGTTAAGTGACTTGTCCAAGGTCACAAAGTTAGTATGTGTTAAGTGTTGGAGGTAGGATTTGAACTGGGGAATGACTCCAGGCCCAGCTCTCTATACACTGCTCCATCAGGGAAGCTCAATGCCCCCCTTCCCCCAAGTCATTCAGCCAAAGGAAAGCTCCCTTTCCCTGCAGCAAAGAGTGTGGATATCAACTAACCACCAATCTGCCAGGTGTCCCTTCCTCCTCCCATCCTTCACCACGGATTGTGAGCCAGTGCTAGTTCTTGAACCTTGGCTATACCACATCTACGCTCCTCTCTCCTTCCCATCAATACCTCAGACAAGAACCCTGCAAAATTTGCCCAAGCCTTCCAGTTTTGGTGCCCCATTCCAGCAGGTACTGCAATGGGACCTGTTTCCATTTGCCATCAGTAAAGCTGGTGGGCTTCATGCTTTCTCTGCTGACTAAACATTTCCTCTTCCTTTCTCTTCTTGGGGTCTTCTGTCCTTCCTTGTATTGTACCTGGTAATCCTAAATCTCACTCAAGGGCTAAGCTTGAGGAGACCAGATTAGGTCTTGCTTTTGGGCACAGAGTGGGGTCCCAGATAGGCATCTCTTATGCAGGTGGGCCCAGAACTGAGCAGGAGGAATGTAACTTTGAGGTCAGCTGTGTTTGGCTTTTGTCTGTCTCCCCAGATCCTACCACAGTGCCTGACATCATAGGAAGCTGCTTGCTTCTTTGAAACTATGTTTGAAAGATGTGCCTGACTTTCCAATTAGGGCCTCATTTTTCCATTCAAATCACCTTTCCTCTATATATTGCACACACATTTTCCACAAAGGCTAGAGAAAAACTTTTCCTTCTGAGTGCCTACACACACACAGTCATACACAAATACACACCACCATCGCCACCACCAGAGAAAAGGGCAGTTGAGGTCAAAGGAAGCCACTCATTAAGTAAAGATAGACTCAAGGGTTTGTGCTCAGTCCTCCAGCCCATCCACCTGCTCCTTTCTCCCAATGAGAAGTCAATGGTAGTCTGGGTAAATCATCTTTAAGGGAGTCCTAACTATTTATAGGTAAGATATTAAAATGTTATAGCCGCTGCCCGAATTAGATTATATTTCAAATGCCAATGCACTGATGTGGAATGAACTCCAGGCAATGCAGGAAATTGGGCTCTGATGCTAAGTATAATGAGTTCTTGACCTCTTCCTGCGATTCCCAATCCTAAATCCACTGATGCCATCATATCTGGTTTTCAGCTGCTTGTGGGTTTCAGTGGCATTGAGAAATCACCTCTACAAGAGTTCTGGGGAGATCCCTTGGGAGACTGGGAGGCTCCAGTGTGGAAGATGGAGCCCAACTGAGGCTTTGCTCTGGAGTTTAGAAAAATGATCAAGCAAGACATTGTCTCAGGACAAGGAGATGGGTCTTGAAGTGAACACAGAGAACAGAAGAGGCTGGCATAGGATTGTCTTTGCGAAATTGACAAGTTCTTTTAATGACTCCAACTTCTCCATGAAACCGAAGTCCATCCTCTTAATGCTAACAATCTTCTAAGGATGCTTTGAGGCAGTGGATCATGAAAGTTTATTGCTGTTCAGTCTTTTTTCAGTTGTGTCCAACTCTTCATGACCCCATTTGAGGTCTTCTTGGAAGAGATATTGGAGCGGTTTACCATTTCCTTCTCCAGCTTATTTTACATATGAGGAAACTCAGGCAAACAGGGTTATGTGACTTCTCCAGGGTCACACAACTAGGAAGTGTCTGAGGCCAGATTTAAACTCAGGAACATGGATTTTTCTGTCTCCAGGCCAGGTGTTTTATCCACTGTGCCACCTAGCTGCCCAAGGGTCATGGAATACCAGTTTCCAAAGAAAATAAGTTGAATGTTACTCAAAGGGTAATGTAATGGTACAAAGAAGGAATGGAAAGAGACTGAAACCTATTGCATGCAAAGGATTATGGGGGGAAGCCACATACAGGATGTCATTGGGAAGATGTGGGAGCACATTGGACTTGTGATTTCACTGGTCCAGGGCAGTTTCAGTAAAGAAACTCCCAATTATCAATGCCAACCTGCACTTCATCTACAATGTATAGTTTTTGAGAGTCTTCTCCTAGCTAACTAGAGGTTAAAGCAGCTTGCCTCAGGGCTCACAGTCAGTCAGAAGCAGACTTGAGCTAAGCCTCTTAAAAGTTCCCCTTCCACCTACCCCCACTAGCTTTCCCCTCTTGGAGTGGACGTTTCCAGAGCATCTCAGGGAGACGGATGTCCAGAAAAATGAGATGGGTGGGTCTCCTCAGCATTCACTCAATAGCAGGAGATTCAATACAGGGTTTCCTAACATTTTCTGTGTCATGGGCTCCTTTGTCAATCTGGTGAAAACTGCAGATATCCTCTCAGAATTATGTTTTTGAAGGTGTAAAATCAAATACATAGGCTTACAAAGGAAAGCAATTATATTAAAAGTTATCAGTTTTTTTTTAAACGAAGTCATAGATCCCAGGTTAAAATCCCCTGATTTAGAGGAAAATGGATGCACTATGCCCTCACCCAGTGGATTTACAAGAAGACATGGGGGAGGAAGGGAGCAAGCATTTATTATGCACCCAGGGACTACACTAAGCACTTATTAGATACAAGTCTACGAGGAAGGTGCTATTATTATCTCCATTTTATGGTTGAGGAAACTGAGGCAAACAGAAGTCACGTACCCAGATCTGCCTGACTCCAGCCCCAGGGATCTATCCAGTGTGCCACGTGGCTGGGCAGGTGCTACACAGAATTGACAAGCATGTATGGATTTGATCATCACGGCAAGGAATATCCCACCGCTGGGGTGGCAAAGGCAGTTCATCCTCCAGTGTCTTGGCCTTTCAGACCTTTCTAGCTCAAACATCAACATCTCCTGTGTCCCAAACTGAACCCAGAACCATGGACAGATCCATTGTTTTCAATGGGTCACGTCAATGGGCAAAAGACTCCCCTTTTTGCTGAAAGCCCTTGAGGGATAATGACATCCTAGGATTCTGAGCTGGGGTGGGGAGGAGGGGGGGATGCCATTTCATCTCCACTGCTATTCCCTCTCCTAATTCTTTCCTGCTCCTCCTTCCCCCTCCCCAATCTCCACCTTGCTTTGCAAAGTCCCTGGCTCCCCAGTGCTGGATCAGAACAGTGACGCCTTGTCAAACAGTCTTTTGATAAATGCAAATCTCTCTTAATTTGAATTTAATTATCAATGAAGTGAGCGGCTCCCAGATCATTTCCACCCATCAGGAACTGGCAGATACATCTGTGCATGGTGGCAGAATTGGCATCAGCTGATCCTCACACCAAGCCTCTCACGTCTGGCCTTGCAGCCTTGCTGGGCTCTGGCTTTGGGGGAGGGAGAACAGACCAGAAAAGGAGAAGGAAGTAATGATGGAAGCACAAGGCACATCAGCTGCTGGGCTGCAATGAGCCTTGTAGACACACCATGGTGTAATAGTCAAGACATCTGGAGAGAGCCAACTGGCTTGTTATATTCTAGACTAGGAAATGCAGAGGGGTATAATTGAAAGATGGTCAGCCCTGGAGTCAGGTAGGCAGACCTGGGCTCAAATACTGCCTCTCATCCTTGCCTGGACAAGTCACTTGACCTCTCGATGTTGCAGGCAAATTCCTATGACTATAAGATATAGATGAGTTATAGTCTACACAGATGGTGGGACTTTTCTCCACTGGGAGTTCACCATACCATATCTCAAGACCATTTTCTTCTCAAGTAGGAAGGTCCCCAACCTACTAGATTCATCGAGAGGCCACATAGCATAATGGATAGAATACTGAACTTGGATTGTAGAGGAGCCATTTTGAAATCTCACCCTTAATGCTGACTATACCAACATGGTTCTCAAAAGAATCATTAACTATGAACAGTCATACATGACAGACTGCTATAAATCGATAAAAGGAATCTCTTATAATTCTTCTCTCTTTTACACCTTCCCTCCCCCTGTGTATTTATGCCTACACAATACATATATATATATATACATGTACATGTACATATGTATCATATGTGTATGATATTAACAAACAGGAGCTCTCAAAAGAATCACAAACTATGAACAATCGTGTATGACAGATTGTTCCAAATCAATAATAATAAGACAAATATAAATCAAAATAACTCTAAGGTTTTGCCTCATATCCAAGAAATTGACAAAGATGATCAGAGACGGAGAAGCTATAGAAAGATGGCTACAATATGGATGGACCTGCAGACTGGTGCAACAATTCCAAAAGTAAATTGGAATTATGTTAGAAAGGGACTAAAATGTCCATTCTTATTGATCCAAGATTCTTCCGTTAGGCATATCTATTCCAAGGAAGTTAAAGACAGAAATATCCCATGTATAAGAAAGTATTCACAACAGCACTTTTTTTGTGATGGTAAAAAACTGGAAACAAAGTTGAAACCCATTGATTGGAGGATGGTTAAACAAACTGTGGTCTATTAAATCAATGAAATAGTGAGCTAGCAAGGACGAATATGAACAATTTAGAGAAGCATGGGAAGATGTATGAATTTATGCAGAATGTAGTTAAGTAGAACCAAGAAAACAGCATCCATAATGTCTGCAACAATATAAATGGCAACACTGCCACTGATGACAAAAAACCCTGAACCTAAATGGTATATAATTAGAATGAACTAATATGGCTCTGGAGAAAAATTGAGAAAATACACTAACCTTGCTTCGTTGTAGAAGTGGAATATTGTATATAGTGTGGAATATCTGGTCAAGATGCAAATAATGTGCTGTTCCTTTTTAAATAATTGAAGAAAATGCTAAATTTCAGTTAGACATTTGTGGGAAAAAGAAAAAGATGTAACTTACCCCCACACTCCCATTCAAGTTCAGGGAGCCCACTGGAATCTATACATAGACTTCTTGGGGGCTTGTAGACTCTGAATTAAGAATCCCTGACACCAAACCAGGTGGGAGATGGGATTTGGGCTAATCTGATCATGTGGAACAGTAGGAAGAACTGTCTCTGGAGTCAGAGTTCAAATCCTACCTTTGATGCTTACTACCTGTATGATTTTAGGCAAGTCATTTTTAATCTCCTTGGGTCTCAGTTTCCTCTTCTGAAAAATGAAGGGAGTGAGTTACTTGGACCAGATGACTTTTGAAGTCTTTTCCAGCTCTCAATCTGTGACCCTAAGAATATAGTCCAAGCCCCTCCCCCAAAGTATTTCTTTGGACCCAGCTCTCCAGCCACCATATTTCCAATGGATTCTCACTCTTTCTCCTTCAAATCACCCTAGGCAATGATGATTTTCTTGGTGGTACTGGAGGAAGGCAGATGACTGACTTCAAATATCTGAAGAGCTGTCCCTTGAAAGTGGGCTTACATTTGTTCTATTTCATCCCAATGAGCAAAAACTAGAAACACCAATGCAAGAATGATTTAAATTGGACATCGTGAAAAATCCATCCCATCATAATGCTGCCATAAAGGGAGCTACCACCAAATAGAACACAATGCCTTAGGAGGTAGCAGGTTCTTCTGTTACTGGAAGTTTTCAAGCCAAGTATGGATTCCCATTTGTCAGGAATATGCCAGTGGGGATTCTGTTTCAGGTATGGATTGGATTAGATGGCCACCAATGTTCCAGTTCTTGAGATTTTAATAGACCAGTTGGCTAGAATCTTTCTTTGTTCTGTGGCTAGAGAGTAGAGGGGGAGACTGGAGTCCCTAAAAAAACCTAAGCCAACTCTGACTGGAGTTTCTCTTCTCCCTTATCTTGTCCTCCTCAAACAGGAGACAAACAGTCTCCTCAAACAGTGAGACAAACCTTTACCAGGCTCATCTAGCCCTGGGCTTCTCAGAGAGTCAACTATGATTTAGGGGTGGCCTTGAGGCCACAGGTTCCCCACCCCTGACCTAGAGGAAAGGTTGGAATCACTGGACCTAGGTTCAAATCCAGACTTTCTCCCTTGTGAAAGGTCTGTATGACTTTAGCAAGTCTGGTCCCTCACCTACTGCAAGTGAGTGGGGAAGGAGAGTGGATTAGGTGACCTCTTCAGTCCCTTCCAAACTAACTCCATGACCCTCTGGAATTTCTTAATAAGTTATTCACCCTGCCTGTTCCCTCTGGCATACCCAGAAAACAAGAAAACACTCACTCATCTTTCTAGTGAAAAGTTGGGAGAGGTCCTAAGATACAGAAGCAGTTTCTGAATGTCAAAGTAACGAGGTACAACCTCCCACCAGCGTGTACAGGGATGGGACACTAGAGAGTAGGTTTTGTAAAAAAAACATGCGAGGCTTAGAAAAGAGCAGAAGAAGGAGGGAAATTGACTTTGACCTACTTCACCCCAGAGGGCAGAACCAGGAATGGCGGGTAGAAGTTATAGAGAGGTACATTTAGGCTTGCTGTCAGGAAAAACATCCTAATAATTGGAGCCTTTTGTAGGAGACAGCTTTCCTGGAGGGCTTCAAGAAAGGGTTAGAGGGCTACCTGTCCACTTCCTAGGCTCAATCAAGTGCCACCTTCCACAGGACAGCTCTCCTAAGTCCCCCATTTACTATTGCCTCCTCTCTGTACCCATCTATCTTGTACAGCCTCACACTGATTTTGTAAATATTTACATATGTAGATGTCTCCCCTTGAGGACAAGGTCTTTCTCACTTTTATCTTTGCATCCCCATCACTTAACACAGTGCCAGGCGCCAAAGGGGGAAACAGGAACTTAATAAATGTTTTTTGATCCACAGAAGTGATTATTTCAGGGGGAATGGGTTGAACCTGAAGGCTGCCACCAAGATCTCTGCCAATGGATCCTATTATGAGTCTGACCTCCAGCAGTTGGAGAGGCTGCTGAAGGTTAAAAGTTGACCAGGAGTCGTCAGGGTCTTCCACCGGGGCCCCAGGCTCTGGGTCTGCCCAAGCTGGAGCCCAGTTCAAGGACAAGAGCAAACAGAGCCTTGCAAAAAAAAAAAAAAGAGGGGAGGTAATGACCTTCTTAGTAGCAAAGAAGCATTTCCTGCCCATTATATAAAGATGGAGCTGTGTTTCTAGGAAGTAATGAAAACTGTAACTATTCATGCCAATGTTGAACATTTTTATCCTTATGTTGCAGCCTAATTTCTTTACTGATATGGGGGTGGGGGCATGTGTGTGTGTGTATGTGTGTGTGTGTGTGTGTGTGTGTGTGTGTGTGTGTGTCTAGGCAAGAGACTATCTCCTTCCCCCTCAAGTTCATTGCCTGGGGCTGACTTGTGTTTTATATCAAATATCAGCTACAACAAGTAACTTTTTCAACAGCTTTTGTAATCTCGGGATGTTATTTATTGCTCATTGAAATTGGCAGTTCCTCAGTGGATTTTTCCTGACTTGTTTCTTTTCAGGAGATTCCAGACCAGGGGGCTAGTCTGCAAGACGCCAGTGGAATAGTCTTCTTTCAACAACATTAATTATCTGTAACTTTCCATAACGACAACAAAAAAAAATCTTGACCTTACTGCTTGCCAATATTTAAGAAGCTTGGAGAGAAGCCTTTTTTTTTTTTTTAAATCTGTGCATCTCCTAGAATAGTTTCGTTTGATCAATGGGTTCTCTCCTCCCCCCAGACCCCCTTCTTCATCTTTACATTGGGAACTTTATGGACTGATTAATTCTTCCTATCTCCATAAACGTCTGTGTATACACTGGAGTGTTGACTAGATTTTCTTCTATAAAATATCTTCACGAGAAATTAAAACAGCTTAGCACATTTTTGCTCTGCCAGAGACTTGTAAAAGATCTTATTCTTTAATAATGAAGGGGGAGGAAAAAATGGGAGGGAGAGGGGGAAATGGAAGGCGAGTTGAAAAGATTTCTTTATTTTAAATTAAAGTTAAGGATTAAAGGCATCGGGCTTTCAAGAGTTATTGTGAAAGGCTTTTTAGCAGTCCCAAGTGGATCGTCCATAATCTTCTTTTAAATGGCTATATTTAGACCATGGAACACTTCAGACCTCCAAACCAAAGACCTCCAGCTAGTTTGAGTGAGGGATGGAGGATGGTATTTTAGTGTTAGCTGTGAAAACAAAATGTAACTTTTTGAGAGCTCTTGGGGTTCTTTTTTTGGGTGAAGGGTTGGGTTCTTTTTTTTGGTAGATGTCAGGGTACCCAGAGAGCACATGTTTTTACATAACAATGGAAGCCAATAGTTGCCCTGAAAGCTATCAGTACACTCTAAGATTCGGTCGACAGTGGGAGGCCAGGACAAACATCTACCCTTTAGGAAAAGAGCACATAATTTCATTCATTCATTCTCTCCCTCAACAGGCATTTACTCAATATTTACTCTGTGCCAGGCATTCAACTACAGAAAGAAAGACAAAGAAAGAAATAACAGAGATCTACAGCTGGGAAGGACCACAGAGACCATCTAGTCCATCGTACAGAGTAAGAAAATGAGGACCATGGAGGTTTAAATGATTTGTGCTAAGGTCACATAGTGTCAGAGGTATGATTTGAACCCAGGTCTTCTGACTCCAGAATTGTCATGACTGTGGCATAAATAGGTGGGACTAGAGAGAGCAATATGAACACAAATGATTAATTATAAAATTATGAAATATATTGAATATATTATAAATATACATATAATATAATATGTAATAATATACATATATGTAATAAATATACATATACAAACTATATTTGAATATATTATAAATATGTAATATATTTATATATGTAATATTTGAAGAAATTTGTGGGAAAGGGTAGTAGCCACTGGTGAGATAACAATTAAAATTCTTTTGCTCAGTCATTCAGTTGTGTCCAACTCTTGGTGAACCCATGGACCATAGAATGCCAGGCATGTCTATCCTCCTCTATCTCCCAAAGTAGAGATAATTATAATAGCTCATAATTACAAAGTCCTTTAAGGTTTGCAAAAGCTCTTTACAAATAATGTCTCATTTCATCCTCTTAACAACTTTGGAGAAACCAAGGCAGACAGAAGTCAAATGACTTGCTCAAGGTCTCACAGCCTTGGATGCAGGTCTTGTGACTCTAGGTCTAGTGCTCTAAGTGGATAAAGTGTCAGACCTAGAATAAGGAAGACTGGAGTTCAAATCTGACCTCAAATATCAGCTGGATGACCCTGGGCAAGCCACTTAACACCCTTTACCTCAGTTTCCTCATCTACAAAATGAGTTGGAGATGGAAATGACAAACCACTCCAGTATCTCTGCTGAGAAAATTGTACCTTGTATGAGAGTGGTAGTTGAGCTGAGCCTTTGAAACTTAGGGATCCTATTAGGAGGTCAGAAGAATGTAGACTCCAGGCATAGTGAAAGGGAGGTACAAAGACAAGGAGACAAGAAATGAAATATTGTATACACAGGGCAGCAAGTAGTTTTGTTAGAGTCTAAAGTGTGTGAAAGGATGTAATGAAAAAGTAGACTGGAAACAGACAGTGAGAGGCTTGAAATGCCCCAAAGAGAAATCTACTTTATTCTTGGGAGTCACTAAAGCTTCTAGTCTCCCCCGTCTTGAGACAGCAAATCCACTCCCAGAGACTCATGTCCTACAAATTCATCTATTTCTTGTCACCTGGACCATCGCTCTTTTCATTTTGCCAAATTGTCCTAAATCCTTCCTTCTCCGAACAGACCAATTAACATACCAGGTAAAACACAGAGCTGGTTACAGGAAATATGGTTGATATTTTATTCTCAGCCTCACAGTTTAAGCTCCATAATCATGTCTAATGAATAAAAAATTTGACTGAGCTCATTGCTATTGTGGATGATGAATGCTGGCCGATTTATGGTAGTTATTCATACGCGGGCTGCGTTACATGGAAATCAATACCGCAAAGAACAATCGGCTAAAAATGTAAAATACCAACTTTGTTCTTTAATAATATTAACAAGATTGGTTTCTGGGATATGTAACTAAGAGAAACAATGCATGTCCAAATGCCCAGACTCAGATAAAAGGAAGTCAGGTTTGCAAATTGAGATCTGGGAGACCCCTTATAGGTCAGCTGGTCCAATTTTTTCATTTCCTATGGAAGGAAACTGAGGCCCAGAGAGAACAGAGACCCAGCCAATGTCACACAGGAAATAGGGGGAAGTGCAAAGATTTGAACCCATACCTTTTGATTCCAGACCTAGGATCCTTTATACTCCATCGGGATGTCTCCCTATATGACAATAATGAGGTAGAACATAAATTCCAGCACAAAGAAATAAAATGTATAATGTATAATATATAAAGAAATTATCTATCTATCTATCTATCTATCTATCTATCTATCTATCTATCTATCTATCTATATCCATCCATCTGTCCATCCGTCTGTCCATCCATCTATCCATCTGTCTATCTATCTATCTATCTATCTATCTATCTATCTATCTATCTATCTATCTATCTATCTATCTATCTATACCAGTCCACCAGCTTGGAGAATGAGGTTGTGTACATACAGTGTTCAGCAACCTTTAAAGCATTAAGTAATTTTCACTTATTCTTACACATATTTGCTATTTTGATTCCTTTTCCATTTTTTGATCCACATCTATAGCTTCATCAGTGAAGGGAACTCCAGGAATGGATGCTCCCTTCACCAATACAGATTGCCAATTCCACAATTAGTCTTAGAGAAGTTAAATGATTTGCTCAGTCTTATAGCTAATATTTGTTTAAGGTAGGCCTAGAACCCACATATTCCTGACCCCAAGGTTGGCTCCGGAGCTGTTATACTATGATGGCTTTCTTTTTATAGGTGAGTATCAATATATAAGTTATATACTCAGATATACAAAGGCCCAGAAAAAAATGGGAAAGGTTGGAATGCACATAGGGGAAATGACATTATTCCCTGTCCACTATCTACTACTGAATTTTGGGTTGGCCTTAAAATCAGAAAGTGAAATCTCTGGAGTTTTGTGTATGTATGTGTATATGTGTATGTGTTTGTATATGTATATATGCATGTGTGCATACGTATATATACATTTACATGTATATATATATATATAAATGGGAATGAGGAAATTGTACAAAAATAGTAGCTCTGTCTTCTACAAGGTACTGTGTTGTAGTGGGTAGAAAATTGGTTGTGGCATTGGAAAGACCTGAGCTGAAGTTCAGTCTCTGACAATCCAGCTAAAGGAATCTGGGGCAAGTCACTTTAACCTTTGCCTGCCTTGATTTCCTTAACAGTAACTACGGGGATAACAAATCTAATTCATTTGCAAGTTACAGCATCACCTCCATGATGTCATGGTCTTCTTCGAGGACAAAGGACAAAGAACAACAATAAACAGCAGCTATTATTAATAAATAATAATAATTATGGTCTCCTTGAGTCTTCTCTGAGATCTACATATGTATGTGTCTCTATACATGCAAGTACACATATACATGCACACACACGCACATACATACATACATGGATCCCAAGATCAGACTCTCAGAGTTGGAAGGATCTTAGAAGCCACTGAACCTGAACAGGAACCCTCTCTATGGTACACCAAACAGCGCAGTGCGGTCAAAAAGAACATCTGGCTCTGCAGTCTGAAAACCTGGGTTCGGATCCTGTCTCTTTCCTTCAACTCAGAGTCCTATAATTGGAACTCAAGGCGCTTCTCCATCTTGGTTGTCCATTTCTGATGGGGAATCTTTGGTCTGGAGGCTACATGTGGTCCTCTAGGTCCTCAGGTGTGGCCTTTTGACTGAATCCAAACTTCACAGAACAAATTTCTAGACCACATGTGGCCTCAAAGCTGCAGGTTCCCTACCCCTGGCAGCCTCTTGTAAGGCTTTGCCCATGGTGGACACTTTGTTTGCTCAATCAAATTGAAACTGTGGAGATGATCTGTTTTTCTACTGAGCTTTCTCAAAGTGCTGTGGGCTGCCACTGGAGGTGGTAGGTTTCCCCATCACCAGAGGATGGATGAGCACTAGTCAGGGATCTTCCTGAGGTGACTCTTGGGATCAGAAGATCACAGATTTAGAGTCTAGCTCTCTCACTTTGCAGAGGATGAAAATCAAGATCTGAAAGGTCAAGGTCATGGCAAGGAAGTGAGGCAGGACTTGAAACCAGGTCATACTACCTGCCAAGTCAGAGCTCTCTTCATGAGATTCAGTGGACAGAATGTGGTCATCTTTCATT
Organism: Bettongia penicillata ogilbyi; assembly: GCA_023548195.1. Taxonomy (NCBI): domain Eukaryota; kingdom Metazoa; phylum Chordata; class Mammalia; order Diprotodontia; family Potoroidae; genus Bettongia; species Bettongia penicillata. The sequence continues at coordinate 1,522,805 of JAJHZJ010000754.1, forward strand.
CCTTTGCTCACCACTGCTTGCCCTGTCCATGGCATGGATTTGCTCTGACTCAGACTCCTGCTCCCTCCCCTGCCTGTGACCTTCCCCTCTGATTGGGGAGCTTTTCCCTTTATTGTTTGGTCTTAGGCAAACCACTCAGCTTCCCACCTGTATCAGATAACTCTAACTTCCTTTGGATTGGCCACCACCCACTTATCCATGTAGTCTTTCCTCATTATATAAGCTTCTTGAGGACAAGGATTGTCTTGCTTGCTTGCCTTTGCATCCTCAATGCTTAGCATAATGCCTGGTACACAGTAAGTGCTTAATAAGTATTTTTTAGTCATTATTAAGTGCTTACTGTATGCTGGTCACTTGGAGAGGCAATGATACATAGCATCTACCTCACAGCATTGTTGTGGGAATAAAATGAGACATCAGACTCTTTGCAAATCTTAGAATGCTAGAGAAATGTGAACTATTACTACTATTATATGATTTGCCCCTCCCCATCCTCTTTTTTTTAAACAATGCCACAGTGGTACAGTTCTTTAAGGTCTTCATAGTACTTAGCTCTAAATGATACTTAGTGGCAAATGTCACTGAGTCTTGTTTTACAAAGGAGACAACTGAGGCTCAAAGATGAGTCCTCCCTGGGTCACTCAGTCTGGAGGCACCAGAGTTAGAACTTGGAATCCAGGTGTAACACTCTTTTGACTATGGTGTAGGGCCAAACTTGCCATTCACTTGGGTTGTGATTGTTTGAGGTGCTCTATAGGGCCTCCAAATCCCAAACAGAACAATCTGGATCATCTAGGAGTGAGAGTTCCCAGTCTGGACACACACACACACACACACACACACACACACACACACACACACACACACACACACCACTCCAACCAACTGGAATGAACAAAGAGTGAGCTCAACCAGCCAGTTCAAATGATTTTTTGACTGAATCGACCAGCTGTTTGAGTGAATGAACCAGTCAATTCAACGAAAACATTCAGCTTGGTGTTAGATGTAGCATAGCGGAGGTTGCCTTAAACAATAAATAAATAAATATTCTCCTCCAGCTCATTTTACAGATGAAGAAATTGAAGCAAACAGGATTAAGTGACTTGCCCAGGGTCACACAGCTAGTAAGTGTCTGGGATAGAATCTGAACTCAGGTCTTCCTGACTCTAGGTCTGATGCTCTATCCATGGTACTGCCAAGCTGCATAATAAGTGCTTAATTGGATTTGGATTAGTCTTTTAAATTATATTAATTACGGATTTCATCTTCCTTACTTTTGATTTTACATAAATCTGAATTTTCACTTATTGGGTTTTGTTTAGAAAGGGAATCATAGCTGTACCAACTTGCCATTGCAGAATCTAGAATGGATCTCTGGCAAATTAAATGGCCCTACTTACCAAGTCATCACTTTTTTTAAGAGTTGACCTTTCCCCACCCACCTCTGCCTTTTCCTGTGTGACCCAGGGAAAATCACTTAACCTCTCTGAGCCTCAGTTTCTTGATCTGTAAAATGAACAGATTGGATTGGATGAACAGCAAGACGGAACTCAACGGCTACATACTGGACTTGGGATCAGGAAAACCGAGTTCCTTCCTACTTTAGATATTTATTAGCTGTGGGATTCTGTTTCTTCATCAGTAAAATGGGGATGGGGCAGCTAGGTGGTGCAGTGGATAGTGCAGGAGTCAGGAGGACCTGAGTTCAAATCTCACCTCAAACACTTGACATTCACTAGCTGTGTGACCTTGGGTAAGTCACTTAATCCCAATTGCCTCATCCTGGGTCATCTCCAGTCATCCTGATGAACATCTGGTCACTGGATTCAGAGGGCTCTGGAGGAAAAGTGAAGCTGGTGACCTGCACAGCCCTCCCTCACTCAAAAAAAGTCAAGTGCAAGTCATGTCATCATTTCTCTGATGTCATGGTCTTCTTTGGCAATGAAAGACGAACGCACAAAATGGGGATAATACCACCTACTTCACTTCATTGCTCTGAGGTTCAAGAGAGATGAAATTATGCAAAAAGCTTTGTAAACCTTCAAGTGCTAGACAGATGTAAGCTGTTATGGTTATTATCATTATTAGAAGGTAAGCTTCCTGAGGGCAGGGCTATCTTTCATTTTGTTTGTATTTATATCCTCAGAGCTTAGCACAGTGCCTGGCATATTTTGTTGTTGCTGGCACTTTATCCATTGTGCCATCTAGATGCCCCTCTTAATAAATACTTGTTGACTTACGATGATGATGGTATAAGCTTCCTGAGGGCAGGCGCTGTCTTTCTTTTTGCTTGTATTTGCTTAGCTTAGCAGAGTGCAAACACACAGTACTTAATAAATACTTGTTGATTTACTATAATTGATATTAACATTGTTTTATTATGTCCATTTTGTTTCAAAATCTAGATCTAAGAAGCTAGGTCCCTTCCAGCTCTAAATCTATCATCCTGCCTTCCAGTAGGGTCCCGATTTCCTTCCTCCTGGACCATCTCTGTCTATCCATCATAATCTATATCTGACCACTGGACTTGAATGGCTCCGGAGGAGAAAGTGAGACTGGTGACTTTGCACAGCTCTGCCTCACTTAAATCCAATTCACTTGCAAGGCATGGCATTACCTCCATGATGTCATGGTCCTCTTTGAGAATGAAAGGTAAATAGCAACATCAGTGGTTTCCTTCAAATTAAAATGTGAGGGTTGGATTGGATGACTCCTAAGATCCACGAGGAATCTGGACCCTACCTTGTCTTCATGCAGATCAAAATTCATCTTGGACAACTGGACATTTTACAATACTATTCTGACTTCCCTTTGTCTCTCATTTTAGTATCTACCCATCACTCTCAGGAAGTACTTCTCGACAGCTAACCTAAGACCCTCTCACAGGAGTTTAATTAACGTGGAGCCAGATGGACTGACTTTGAATCAAATGAGAGATGCAATCTCACATCCCACATGATTTTTTTTAAGCAAACCAATTAGTAGACCCTCAGGATGCCCCAAACCTGACTATTCTTTAAACCCTCCCTCAAAAAAAATTGTATTAAAAGATTCTGAACAAAATTCTATCACTTGGTTCTCACCATTTCTCGCCATTTTGCAGCCTGCCCCAATTCCTAATTATTAGCAAAGACTAATTCAATCAAGGCTCTGCCACAGGTTTTCAACAGTTCCAACAGGTGCTAGGAAAGTAACACCTTTTTAAAAAATAAATTAAACTCCCACATTCCAATCATTACCTGAAAATTCTCTGTAGATGTGTGATTTCATTTTTTAATCATAATTACATGCAGCTACCTGTCAGGTGAATGAGTGCTAGAATTTTCATGTTTGTCAGCAGGAGCTTCCAATTACCCACCAGGCCACAAAAAGGTGTCTTTTGTGGGGGGAGATGGGGGTAGGGGACTGTAGGATTGTTTGGTGTTTTTTCCCCTTTGGGGGGGAGAAAGGTAGGATTGACTGACTTTCTTCCCCCCTCACCTTTGGAGGGGTGATATGATTGGCTGGCTTTCCCCCCCTTGGGGTGGTGTGGTAAGATTACTCACATGGCAGAAATAAGTCGGAAAATTCTGATAACTGCTGATTTACAGATGAACATTTAAAAGGAGAATGAGGTGGAGTTTACACATGAAAGAATGTATGATGTTCTGGAGAAGGCAAGAATGTAGTGATAAAAGAAAGCAACAAGCATTTATTAGGTGCTTACTGTGTACCATGAACTAATGGGAAAAATGCACCAAAGAAGAAGCAAGGATTATAAAGTCCTACTGGACAATAATAACATGGGAAGTGGGGAAAGCCAGTCTCATTTATCATTGGCTTTTAAACACAGCAAGGTCTAATTGAAGCTGGAGGAACAAGAAAAGATGGAAAACTTCAGAACATGAACGGAATGGCTTTACAAAGGTACAGTGAATGGAGAAAGCTGCCAAGTCTGCCAGGAACTTAAGTCCAAGTTTATCTTTGGAGCCATATCCTTCCCAGCCGTCTCCCTGGCACATAATAATCGAGTTGGGCAAAGAGCAGGGTATGTACTCAATTCCCCCTGTGAACAAGGAGAATGAGTTCCAGTGGTGAAAGTCTAGCTCCAGAAGAGAGACCCCTTGGCTTAGGTTAGGAGAACCCCAGGAATGCTACTTAAGAGAGACATCTTTGTTGGTAGACATGCACCTCAGAAAATAAAAAGACAAGGATTCAGGATAGTGCAATTAATGCAGAAAACATTGATTTCTGCACTGTAAGAAGCTGGTTCATTAATTCCAGATGCGCCAACCAGTGAAGGCGAGAATCAGTTTCATTGCAATGTGAGGTGAATGAGGAGCCTGGATCTGAGAATTCCTTTCTACGGCAACCTTTATTATCAAGTAGAACATAAAACCCATACAACCAGACTGCTTAATTCTTTCTATATAATTAACAGCACCTGCTCACCTCTCTGCTCACATGGGTCTCTGCAAAACCCAACATGGCATTCTTCTCTGGAGTCGCTTTTTCTACAGAAGCCTCATGGTGGGAGCTAAAGAGTTGTGGGACTTGAATCAGGAAGACCTAGGTTCGAATTCCACTTGTGACACTGTGGGACCCTGAACACATCAATTCACCTCTCTGGGGCTCAGGATACTCATTTCTCACGTGGGTGACTTGCCAGCCTTCCACAGTGGCAGCCTGGAGAAGTGGGTAGAAAAGGGCTTCAGAGTCAGAAAGCCCTGGCTTTGACTCACACTATGTGATCTTAGACAAAGTGACTCTCTAAGACTGTGTAGGTTACAGAAAAATTACCAGCCCTGCCTGACCTTAGGGAAGACCCCCAGCAAGAGCATCTTCCACCAGCTGTAATCACTATTATCTCCTTATAGAACATTTTAAAGTCTGCAAAGAACTTTACAGGTGTTACACAATCAGCTTTGAAGTAGCCCTGTGAGGGATAAGGCAGGGGTTACACCTGGGATTTCATGACCTAGGTCCTCAATCTGGAGTCCATGAAATGTTTTTTTTCTTAATATTTGGATAACAGTCTTTCCATATAATTGAATTCCTCTGAAATCCTATGTAGGCTACTTTATGAATTTAAAAACATTTTGAGAATTAGTTCCATGGATTTCACCACCTTACCCAAGGGGTCCATGACACACAAAAAGATAAAGGAACCCTGGTTCATTTGGAATAGGCAATCCACCAAAGCTCTCAAAAAAAGAAATCAATTTCTCTTTGGCTATGGATATAAGGCATCTCTAAAAACAATACCATTTCCCAATTCGCCTAAATCAGGGATGGGAAACCTGTGGCCTCAAGCTACATGTGGCCGTCTAGGTCCTCAAGTATGGCCCTTTTGGATTCAAAGTGCAGCACGTGAGGATCTAGATGACCACATGTGGCCTCAAGGCCTCAAGTTCCCTACCCCTGGCCTAAATCATACACTTGACATAAGGACATGAATTAGATGACCCTAGGAAAGACATCTTGGAAACACTTTCTACAAAGAGATATGTGGTGAGATAAGTATTTTGCATCAAAGGGAGAATGCATCAGAGCTTTTAATTTCTTTTCTGGGATAGGAGGATTGATTTCAAGCCAGAAGGGACTGCAGAGGCCATATAGACCAACCCCTTCATTCTCCAAATGAGGAAACTGAGGTAGAGAAAGATAAGCAACTTATTCTAGGATTACATGGCTAGTAAGCCACTAAGGTGAGATTTGAACTCAGGTCTTCCTGACTCCTAGGCCAATTCTCAATCTGTTACACTAAACTGTTAGAATGAAAACAACTGACATTTATAAAGCACTTGATGGAAACTGAGCATCACTAAAAATATCTTCCTTGTCCCTCTCTCACTCATCTCCATGCTACCTGTACATGGGGCTGCACTTCACCTCTGCTTCTAGGGATCCCAGTTTGCTTTTGTAGGGAGATGCTCTGGGGTGGAATAAGCCACTGACTTGTCCTGTCCTAGCACAAACGCCTCTCCCCAGTCCCATCCCATTCCATCCCATCCCATCCTTGTCTCTTGTTTAAACTTTCTACTGTTTCCAAACAGCTTCAGCGTCTGGCTGAGTAAGGGAGTTGGTAGCAGAGAGACTCCCAGTCTTTTGAAGTCCTCATTTGGGTGCCCCACTCCCTCAGTTTTCACAGCTATCAGAGATAACAGAACAAAGATTTCATGCACCAAATACCATGTAGCGCCAATTGTCATCACAGAATTCTCACCGTTTTAATGAATGCCAAATCTGTTTTTTCACTTGATAGCGCTTGACAAGCCCAACAATCACAGATTAGTAGGAAACTTCTTGCTTTTCAACAAAGGTTAATAAATAGTGACAGCATTAAGTCTCTTCTGATTAACTATGCTGAAAGATATTATTGCCGTTTGTAACATGAAATCATTATTGGATTAAGCACAGCATATAAAAATGAATTGTGAGTTTTAATCTCAAACCCAGACTCTCAGACTGCTCTGATAAAAGCGGGTGGGAGCAGGGGCGACTGGAAGGGGTTGGGGGAAGGGAGACTTGCTCAGAAGACTGTATTAATTTTTAAGTTGGTCTAGTAAAAGATGTTATCTACTGTTCATCTTGTCTCATTTTGATGGGGGAATGAAGTTCCTTGGTTGGATCTTTAGCCACCCTGAAAACAGAAGACAAAATCTGATAGCAGCAAACCCTTGCTCCCACCCCACGTCCTTTCCAGGAACTCTTTCCTCCCCGCCAGAGGCCCCCTGCCCCCCAGTTCTCAAGTCTACTCATCTCCATCGGGGAATATGGATCAGCAAATAAAATGGGAGATTTTTATCTCAAAAGATCCAGGTTCAAATCTTGATGCTGACACATTACTTGTGTGGTCCTGGAGAAAAATCACTTAACCTCTCTTGACTCCAGTTTCTTGTCTGTAAGATAAAGGGACTGGACTAGATGTTTTCAAAGGTCCTTTTCAGCTCAAGTCTAAGACCTTTAATTGTTCATCCTCTGGTAGCCATTTGAAAAAAAAAAGTTGTCTGCAACAATCACTTCTAATTCTAAATTTATGATTTTGTAGGTATGTCGATGGGCCGCTAGGGGGCACCATAGTGCATAGAACTCCAGGCCTGGGATCAGGAAGACACATCTTCATGAGTTCAAATCTGACCTCAGACATTAATCAGCTGTGTGACCCTAAGCAAGTCACTTAACCTTGTTTACCACAGTTTCCTCATTTGCAAAATGGGCTGAAGAAGAAAATGGCGAACCACTCCAGCATCTTTGCCAGAAAACCCCAAATGGGGTCACGAAGAGTTGCTCATGACTAAAGAAATGACTAAACAACAACCAAATTTCATATAGTATGAGGTTGAGGTCCTTTCCCATCCTGGCTATCCTCTGAATGCTCTATAATTTATTAATATTCTCACTAAAACGTGGTGATCTCATCGAGCTCACCCAAAAACTGAGATAAGACATAACTGGTTATAGTACAGAATAAAATGTGATAATAGAAGAGGCTTTAATAATATTTACACAGGGCCTACTATGTACTGGGCTAAGCGCTTTATAGTTATTATCTCATTTGAGCCTTAGAACAACTTTGAATAAATTGTTATCCCATTTTATAGATGGGGAAACAGAGACAAAGATAGGTTAAGTGACTAGCAAGTGTCTGAGACTGAATCTGAATCCAGGTCCGGGGCTCTGTGCACAATGGCACCCCTTAGCTTCCTCAAGGAAAGGAAGTGAGGAACAAGCATTCCTTCTTTGAGAAATTTCATGGACTAGATCTATCTGCTCTGGCACAGGACTGGGAGCCTAGGGGTTCAAACCGCAGACCTTTCACCTGTGTGAGCTTAGGAGACTCATTTAAACTCTGGGATCTTAGTTCTTTCGTCTGTAAAATGAGAGAGTTTTAACTATGACCTCTGTAAAGTCTCTTACAATTCTTCAGCTACGACCCCATGATAATGATAGTCACTTAGGGTCTGAGGGCCTCAGTTTGATCATCTGTAAAATGGACCAGTTGTTCTCTAAGGTAAGATTTTATGACATGGGACATGTGCTTCTCATCAGTCTTTGGAGGCTGGTTCATCATTTCACAGGCTCAAGCAGAAGTGGAAGTGGGGGTGGAGATGATGGCATCCACTCTGTTCAACCCTATTTTTGAAGCAGTATAAGACACTAGAAAAAGAAATAAATTCATTCCTTTATGAGGCACTGATCAAGCACCTACTGTGTGCCAATAATTGTGCTAGGCACAGAGGATGCAAAGACAGAAATGAAAAACTACGCTGGATTTGACGCCAAAAGACTGGCACAAATCTCAACCTGGTGGTCCAGGAAACACTGGGCAAGTGACTTAACCTGCCGTTTGTGCCTTAGTAAAATGGGAAGGAGGCTCTGGGGGGATTTTCTAGCTTTGGCTCTATGAGCCTAAAGAGAAACCCTGGACAAGTCACAGCCTTTCTTATTTGAAAACAAGGGAGTTGAACCAGATAGTGTCTTTCTAAATCTAAGGGCCTATACATGGACATTTCTGAGTAACAAGGCAGGGTGAAGCAAATTCGCCTCCGTGTATCTGACAGGGAGAGGGGTAGGACGTCAAAGGTGAAAAGCCCTGGCTCCCCAGCCCAGACGTTCCTTTGGCTTCCACGTTCATCTCCTTGATCCTGCCATGGAGATTATAGGACTCACTATGGATTCCTCCAGTGGAATTCCCACCTCAGGGTAAGGCTCCTGCAGGTGCCAGAAAACGAGGTGAGGCCTGAGGGCAGAGGCAGCAGATGCAGCCTGGCATGGGCAGTGCAAGGCCTAGAAGGTCTTGGAGCTCAGGCTGCTAATTCCCTATGCCCTAAGAGGGGGCAAAGAAAGGGGCTAAGGTGTGAGAGAATCACAGAATTCATTTGCTTTTAGAGATAGAAGAGACCTGGGAATATAGAATGCCAGAGCTGGAAGGGCATTCAGAACAGGGAATGTCAGGGCCGGCAGGGGCCTTAGAATAGGGGACATCAGAGCATGTGATCTTTGGTCAGCACCTACTGGAGACCCTCCTGGCCAGGGAAGGATGCTCAGATCCAATAGGCTGTAAGGGAGACAAGAGCAGGTGTCAAACCCACCAGATCCCTGCAGTCACTCATTGGGAAAGGACTCTCAAAAAGGCAGCTGATCACTAGGCTGCATGGCTGGATCCCAGGGATCTCTGCAGGCAGCAAACGCACCCATCAGGAGTCTGGATTGGGCACACATGGCTCTCAGCTTCCCTATCCCAGGTGTACAGGGCAGAGTCGTGATCCCACTCCTGCAACTACCCCAGCCATACAGGCCCCAGGCCTAGTCCCACCTGGCAGCCTGACCGCTACAGAACTGGCCTTTGTCGTTTCAAGGCCAAGAATGAATCACAGGGTGTGTTTCTGGGATATATTTGTTTGCCAACTTCCACTGGCACTCTGGGGGTGAATGAAGTTCCAACTTGTCATTGGCAACTTGGACTGTGTTGGGGGAAGGGGCTGGATAGAGGGGCAGAGAGGTTCAGCCACAATTCACTGAGGATCTAGAGATATTTATTGGGATTTTTAGGACTGAGGCATCATAGGTTTAAAGCTGGAAGTGACCTTGGCCATCATAAAACCACAGATCCTGAGCTGGAAGAAACCTTAAGCCCACCTCCCTTGAAGTTGGCTGCATTCCGTTTGGACTTCAGTATCAGGCCCCTCCTCCCCCACCCTGGAGACCTTCCCTATTTTCTTCTGGGGGCTGTCTTCCCCCCTTAAAAGATAAACTTCATGAAGACAGAGAATGTCTTTCTTTCTCATTTTTGTATCCTCAGTGCTTGGTGCAATTTGGTGGTGAAAATGCCTAACCTGGAGTCAGGAAATTCCCCTTCCTGAGTTCAAATCAGGCCTCAGATATTTACTAGGTGAGTGACCATGAGTAAGTCACTTTACCCTGCTTGCCTCAGTTTCCTCATCTGTAAAATGAGCTGGAGAAGGAAATGGCAAACCATTCCAGTATCTTTGTCAAGAAAACCCCAAAAAGGGTCGCAAAGAATCAGACCTAACCAAACAACAGTAAGTCCCTCAGGTGCTTAATAAATATTTATTGGCCTCCTGAGACATTTTATCCTACTCCAAGTCCAGGAACATGTTCAGTAAGCTGTGCTGGCGCCAGGCTATCCAAACCAATTCCCTCAAGGAGCAGAGGAGCAAAATGAAACCCAGGGAGGAAAAGGGATTTATTATAGCTCATAGCTCTAATTCTGGGAGGGACTCCAGAGGTCACAGAATCCAATCCTTTCATTTTCCAGATGAAGAGACTGAGGTCCACAGCTGAAGTTACTTGCCCAAGATCAAGATTCTAATCCAGGTCCTCTGATTACAAATTCAGCACTCTTTGCCTATACTATGCTTTAGAAAAAGAGACTTGAAAAAAATTTTTTTTTTTTGGCTAGGGGTGGGAATGAGGGGAGCCTGGTAACTGTTGTCTAGTAATTGAAGGCTTGTCATGAAAAAGAAGGGTTTGTTTTCTTTTGCCTGATCCCAGATGGAACTAGAAGCAAAAAAAGTCAGAAAAAGTGGAGAAGGAAAGACTTAAGAATTAGAGCAAGGGAAATCTGGTGACATCCGTGGACCTCTTTTCAGAATTGGGTTCTTAAGTGAATAAAAGAAAACAGAGGGTTAACAAAGGAAACTGATTAGATTGAAATGGACATCAGAATATTTAGAGAACCAGCTAATGGAGCCCCCAGGATGAAGAGATATAAGTCATGGGTGGGCTGCATGGTACCTTGGGGGTATGGAAAGAGGCTCCTGTTGAGGTGGGGGCTGGACAACTTGGCCAGAGAGGTCCCCGCCAGCCACAGGAGTCTCTCCTTCCATTTTATTAGGTGCTCTTTGCGTGAAACTATGGTCATGTTCCTGAAAATCTGTGTGTGAATCAAATTTCTGTAAATCAAATTGCATTTTAAATGCATTCCGGGAGCTCAGTTATTTAAAGGAACTCTCTGTATGGTAGGAGGGAGAGTGTTTTTATAATGTAAATAGTCACCCCCATCATGGATTTGCAGTGGGTTTTTGGTCAATAGCCTTGCTTCAAGAGGGCCTCTCCTACATCTTCATCAGGACAGGTTTTCATTATAAAGATCAGTCAAGAAGGCAGTGTCAGAGGAGCTGAGTTCAAATCAGATTCAAAGTGAGTGAAATGAAGGGGATGGACCAGTTGATCTCTAGAGGAGTCATGTCAATCTATCAGTATTTGCCAAGTACCCCGGGGACTGTGGATAAAAACACAAAGAACAGAACAACCTCAACTTTCAAGAAAGAGCTTATGTTTGATAGCATACAAATTCCCTTTCAGCTCCAAATTCCTGATCTCTGCCTCTTAACTTACTTCAAATTCCAGCCAAAATCCCACTTTCTGCAGGAAGCCTCTCCCAATTCCTCTTAATTCTAGTGCCTTCTTTCTGTTAACTATTTACAATTTATCCCGTATGTAGGATAAATTTGCAAACTGTGTTCATAATTGTATGTCATCTCTCCAATTGGACTGAGCTCCTTGAGAGCATCAGGGACTGTCTTTTACCTTTCTTTGCAACCTCTGGACTTAGCACAATGCATAGAACCTACTAGGTACTTAATAAACGTTTGCTGACTGACCTACTGATCAGTAGGATGTAAAGTGATTGAGGGCAGGAACTTTTAAATTTATAATCCCAGTGTCTGGCATACAGTATGCTCTTAATAAATGCTTGTTGAGTTGTTTAATTAAGTGGTTGATTCTGTGAGATTAGAATGGGAAGAATCATGAAAGGCATCATAGTGTAGAGGAAGGAGACCTAACTCTGCAGGCGGAGAATCTGAGTTAAAATTCTTCCTCTCATGCCTAATATCTGTATAACCTTGGGCAATTGCTTAACTACTCTGGGACTCAGTTTCCTCTTCTGTAGAATGAGGGAATTAGACTAGATGGTTGATGAAGTCCTTTCCAGCTTCTAAATCTATGTTCCTATGATCTAGCCGCACTACCCTCTCTTACTTTATAGGAAACCAAAAGAGGGAGTGTCACCCATGGTCATATAGGAACTCAATGACAAGAGACAGGAGTGAAGCCTGGGCCTCCTGACTTGTTACAGACCAATCTGCTTTCCACTACACTATGTTTTCCAAATGGTATATCTTCCCCGCCTCCATCCCCTCAAAATAGTTTTGCCCATTTGGGTGGCTAGTCTGGAAAATGAAATTTCCTAAAGCCCAAGAATTGAGGGCAAGATGGCGGCTCTTGAGCTAGGAAGGAGGCCAGCTGTTCCTCCGTGATCTCCTCCTGTTCCTCCAGTCCGTGGCTTTCTCTAAGGCAACCTCTAAGCACAGCCAAGAACATGGAGAAATGATTTCAAATGAAATCTTCCTGACGTGTCTCCAACTGATTCAATTAAGCTGGGGTATTTTAAGGGATGAAGCATTCACTCAACTCCCAACGTCTGAAAAGTTTCACAAGACGGCGAGACGCATGCAAACCTAATTACTTGTTGAAACCTAATAATTCTAGCATGTCATGTCAAGTGTCTACAGCTGGGCTCCTCTGGGTGATGATCCCCAGTCTCGGAGGAGGCTGAGAGGGGACCAGGCATGTTTTTGCAGGGAAGAGGAGGAGATCTATAGTGGAAGAGAGGCAGCTTTCAAATTGGGGTGGAGAAATGACTCATTTATTCAATTGCTTCATTGTTTCAAAGCACTGATTTTGTCTCTTTTTTGGTCCCATCTACAAAGCTTCTTCTTATCTTTCTGGCCTCCTTACCCATTATTCTCTTCCATGCACTCTAAAGTCTAGCCATATTGTTATACACACACAGGAAGCTCCGTCTCTTGTCTCTACACCTTTGCCCTGACTGGTCTCTAAGCCTGGAGTGCCCTGCCTCTTCCTCTCTGACTCTTGGCCCTTCTGTCTTCCCATAAGACTCAACTCAGGTGTCACTCTCTACAAGAGGCTTTTCCTAGTCCCTCCAGATGCTAGTCCCTTCCCTTTGAACATTGCCTTCCATTTACTCTGTATGCATCCATTTATAGATTAAAATGTATCCTATGTAGCAATTTATAGATTAAACTATAAACTCTCTGAGGGCAGAAACGGTTTTTTTTTTCTTTTATCCCAGCACTCAGCGCACAGTACGGCACCAAGTTAAGTGTTTAATAAATGCTTATTGATTGATCTATGGGTTGAGTAAAATGGCCGTTTAGATCTGACTGAACAAACGAGTTAAACAGCCAACCGACTCAGGCAAATACTCTGATTCTCAAATTAATTCAGTTAAAATCAAGCCAACAGTAATCAACGAAGAACCTACGGTGTACAAGGCACCATGGATACAAATTGTACAATTAAAACCATTCTTGTCCTCAAGGTGCTTCCATTTACTTGGGGTGAGAGAGGGGCTTCATATACTCAAGATAAGTAGGACATGAAGTAGAATGTGGAGAGAACAAGGAGACAAGGGACTCTAGGAAAATTTGAAGAGGGAGACAGCATGCCTCAAGGAAGACTTCACTGAAGAGATGATACCTGGAGCTGAGTCTTGAACCCAGGGAAGTTTTTTGACTGGCAGCAATGAGGAGAGACACTTGTGCAAAGGCACAGAGGTGGAAAACAACATCTAATTTAGAAAATTGCTGGTCATTTACCTAAATTAACTCCCCCTCTTTGGGCCTCAGTTTCTTCATCTGAAAAAAGGAGAGGGATGGCCTTGATACCCTTAGGAAACCAGCACAGGATGCTTAGGCAGCACCCTCCCCCACCCCTATCAATACAGAACTATCTCAGCAATGTCCTGGGGCTTCAGGGGAAGTCCAACACTAGTTAGACATGTTGAGATTGAAATGGTAAAAATTAGTATTTTATGCTTTTGTATGTTCTGAATTATAAATGAGAGGTACAGGAGGAGGGGGAGAGAGGGAGAGAAAGGACTGAGGTAAAGAGGGAGAAGAGGGAGGTAGAGGGGAAAGGGAGGAGAGAAGTGGGAAAGAAAGAGAAAGATAAGGGGAGAGGAAGAAGGGAGAAAGAGAAAGAAGAGAGGAATAAAGTTGAAAAGAAAGAAGGAAAAGGAGAGGGGGAGAGAGAAAGGAGAGACACCTTACGGGAAAAAGAGAGGGAGATTAGAGAGAAAAGAAGAAGAGAAGGAGAAGAAGGAGGAGGAGACAAATGAAGAGATTAGAGGAGAGGAGATGTGGAAGAGAAAAAGGAGGAGAAAGTGGGAGAGAGAGAAGGAGGAGGAGGAGGAGAAGGGGAGAAACAAAAAAAGAAAAGAGAGACAGAAGGGGAGAAAGGAAATAAGAAAGATCAAATGAGAGAAGAAGAGAGCAATGAGAGAATCAGAAGAGAGAGAGTGGGGAGAAGAGAGAGAGACAGAGAGAGACAGAGAGAGGGAGAGAGGAAGAGAAAGAGAGACAGAGACAGAGGCAGAAAGAGAGGGAGAGAGAGAGAGACAGAGACAGAGAGACATAGACAGAGAGAGACAGAGACAGAGAGAGACAGAGACAGAGAGAGAGGAAGAGAGAGAAAGAGAGACAGAGACAGAGAGACAGAGAGAGAGAGAGAGAGAGAGAGAGAGAGAGAGAGAGCGCACCAGGGTGCCCCACCCTCTGCCTTGTCTTCCTCCACTAACTCTCTCCAGAATTTTAATGTCCCTCCCCTTTGCTGAGTCACTTTCTTTATCTCTGAGTCCCTTCAGGAGACACCAGAGGATCAATATTCTCTAAGGCCTATCACTCTGGTTATCAAATAAACTGAGAAGCTACTCTGGAGCTGGTGGCAGCTACAGTGGCCGAGTCTGAAGCCCCCAAAGCCCATTTCATTCTAGTCACAGGAATATCTTTTTATCTCTCCCTATCCCCCCCAAATATTTCCACAGATGCAGAGCAAGAAGGACCCCTCAGAGAGGAAGCGATGAGCACCCCCAAACCAAAGTGTCCAAAAGCAAGCATTGCTGAACACCCCCAAATCCTTCCTGCTAACTTGTGTCTGAAGTGACTCTATGATGAATCAATGGGAAGGAGATCTCATGTTTCTCTTGTGCTCCAAGGTTTGAAAGAAGCTCTTTCTCCTCATGGAACTACAGAAACTCAGAGATCCCCTGCCTTGGGTTCAGATCCCACCTCTGCCAACACTTTTGTGACCTGGGAAAAGTCACCCAGTATGGAATCCTAAAGGGATCACAGCTGTAGAGTAGGAAAGGCTAGATTCCGAAGCTACCAGGTCCTGTCCATATCCCCAGTACTCCAGTGTGTCCACACTGTGCTGGAGTCCCTCCCCTGTAAAATGAGATATGTGTGTGTATATGAAGGTTAAGATGACCTCTAAGGTCCTTCCCAGCTCAAAACCCTAGGACCTACAGAGGCAGTCATCGAAATCTGGGATACTGTTGAGGTTGTCCTAACACCAAGGCTAAATGTGCCTCTGGACACCTGCCCTCTCCCCGCCAATGATCTTCATTCTGCCTCCTGGGAGTTGGGCAGAGCAAAGCCTAGGCCCTCTTTCACTTGAGAGCCCTTCAGACACCAAAGGCAACCATCATGTCCTAGGTCTTCTTACACCTATTTGTGGAGGAGTAAATCGAGGCCCTGAAGGACTTGGCTTGGATCCCACAGCTACTAAATGTCCCTAGTGTGGGGCATTCCTCACTCCTAAGCTCCAGGATTCATCCTCTATACCATCACTCTGCATCGCTCCTTGGATCACAGCCTCTCCCTTCCCCTGCCTCTCATACTTTTCTAAAACATTTTTAAATGTTCAATTCATTTCTGAATGTATTCCTCCCTACTATCCAGTGAACCGTCCCTTGGAAGAAAGATTTTTAAAAGAAAGGAAAAAAATGTCATTTAGCAAAACCAGTCAACACGTGGGTAACATATGATGTAGTACCCCACATCCTCCCTGGCACCCTCTTTACAAAGACAAGAGAAGGGTACAGTGGAGAGAGTCACATGGGGCCTGGAGTCACAAAAAGCTGGGCTCAAATCCCAACATATTCTTTGGGTGACCCTAGGCAAATCACCCCCATCTCCCTAGGTTTACCCATCTGTAAAATGGGGATAATAACCACAGCACCCACCTCCCAGAGTTGTGGTGAAAACAAAAATATCTGCAAAGCATTTTGCAAACCTTCAATCACTAAGAAAATGCTAGCTATTATCAGGTGCATTTTCTCAACTTATCTCTTGGGTCAAGTTTGGCCCTGACAATTATATACTGTTCAATTTTGTTCCATTGTGTCTCTTGTTTTCCTGGTTCTGACTTCATTCTGCATGGCCTGGGATAAAGTCCTCAGTATTTTTTAGAGTTTAAGAGTTTGGCACCCACCCACACATGTACACACATGCAGACAACCACACATGCTACTGAGGGTATTCATACATTGGAGTGCAAATCAGAGAAAAGGGAGCTAGCTACCTGGAGTTAGTTATTCAAAGGAAACTGGGTCACACACACACACATACATACACACACAGACACACACAACTGAGGAAACTTGGCCAGGACAAAGTCTGCATTTAAGTAATTTTGCCACTCTATGAAATGTCATCTCTAACCCCTAGGGAGTTGCTCTTTCCTTTCTGAAAGGCAAAATTGTTTTCTTTTTTCTTTCTTTCTTTCTTTTTTTTGCTTTCCTCTAAAGATGGCCTAAATGCACTTGCAGGGAGACAAGGGCACCCACATGCAAGTTCAGATGGGGTGGCAGAGCTCCTCACCATGGTGGTTCAGAGTAGGGACTGAAGGACTAGGGAAGCAATGTGGCCCAGGGGAAAGCAACCTATCCTGGTGTTGCAGGCAGAGGGAAACCAGGGTCCATATCTCATTGTAGCCTTGTGCCCTGAAGAAATTATCCCATTCATTTTACAAATAAGGAAACTGAGGTACATAGAAGTTAAAAGTCCAATACGAAGGGCTTAACTAGTGGGGCAGTTACCCTAGAGCTACTCTGGGAGATAGATAATGATGCAGGAAGCAGGCTGTCCTGTGGAGTCTTCTAGTCTGTCCCCTCCTCCCCCATACTTGCCCTGATTTTTACAGGTTAGTTTGGGTTCCAATCCTAGCTCTGTAACTTACTATTTGTGTGACCTTTAGCTTTAGTTTCCTCATTTGATCAATAAGGGGGCTGAACTAGGTCATCTCAGTGATCTAAATCCTGTGTTCTCACGGGAATCAGAACATCTGGATTCCAGGTTCGGCTCTTCTGTCACTTAGTTTCTGTGTAATCTTGAGCAAGTCCCTGAATGTCCCTGAGCCTCAGGTTTTTGTTCCTGAAAATGAGTATAATACTTTCCCTATCTTTGATTACATCATAGAGTTGTTAAAGGTAAACGTTATCGTGGGGATCTGATGGGAGAATAATAGCACTCTAGCACTTGCATATAATTTTAGAGTTTGTAAAGTGTTCTGAAGACCTCATTGATCTCTTTTTCCTATCCATATGGCCAACCCCCTAGTTCAGACTCTCATTACCTCCCACTTAGACTACTTCAGTAGCCTCCTAATGGTCCTCCAGTCTCTCCCTTCTCTCATCCATCTTCCACACAGCTGTCAAAGTGCTTTTTCTCAAGTGCAGGTCCATCCCCCACCTCTGTAGACTTCAGGGGTTCCCTCCTTCTATTGGGAGAAAAGATGAAGTCCTCTGTCTGGCATTTTAAGTTCATCACAGCCGGCTTGCTTCCAGGAGATCCCTTCAGATTCAATATACATTACTCTTCTCCTCAGACTTGCTGCTCTAAGCAAACTGACTTCCCTGCTGTCCTCATTCCCTCTCCATACCTTGGCACAGACTGTGTCCCTTCCATGGAATCCCCTCTCTCCTCATGTCTGCTTTTTGAAACCCCTAGCTATGTGCAAGGCACAGCTCACATCGTAAGGATGCGATCAGATCCTGATCCGCTCCCGCATCCCCACACCTCCAACTTGCTAGGGCCCTGCCCTTGGAAATTCTCTGGAGCTATCTGGTACCCATTACATGCTATCTCTTCCCAACAGAACATAAGCTCTTTGAGTGCAAGGACTGCTTCATAGCTTGTCTTTGTATAGACCAAGTCCCTGGCAATCAAAGGTGCTTAATAACCAATGAATGAAGGCTTTCATTTGAACCTCAAGATCATCCCATGAGGTGGGTATTGTGAGCATTACTATCCCTATTTTACAGATAAGAGATGACGTTACTAGCCCAAAGTCACCCAGTTCTTTCTTATCCCAGGGTCCAGCCCTCCAACCATTATGCAACACAGCCCTTGTACATTAGAATCATGTACATGGAAGCATTTAATTTACAATAAATTTAACAAAAGTAGATATCAAAATTTCATGTCATTAATAACATGCAAATATGATTCTTTTTCATAAAAGATCAATTTGCCATAAGAATAAGCAATTTTAGAATCAGAGCTGAGATTATCAAGCTTCTTGAATAACTTAGAGTTCAGAAATATTCCAAAAATAACCAATTTCACTATGATAGTGGAGCACAGCATCTATAGTTCCATTTTAAAAAATTTTATTTTTAACATTCATCTTTAAAATTTTCAATTCCAAATTCTCTCCTTCCCTCCAGTGTCTCCCCCACCCACTGAGAAGGCAAACAACATGGGGGTACTTTTCAAAATCAGAATAGAATGCCAGACTTGGAGTCAAAATCCAGTCTCAAACACTTTCTAGCTGTGGGGTCCTGAGCAAGTCACTTCAGCTCTCTCTGCCTCAGTCTCTTTGTCCATAAAATGGGGCTGATAATAATAGCACCTACCTCCCAGGGTTGTTATAAAGATCAAAGGAGATAATATTTGTAAAGTGCTTAACCAGCCTTGAAGTTCTATATAAATGCTAGCTATTATATAAGAGATTGTGATTAAGGCATCTCTCTGCAGCAGAAACCTTGGAGGAGGGGGGAAACCTTTGTGATGTGCCTGCCCTAGCCCAAGAATCAAAGCATCAAGCAGGCTCTTTGTCAGCACAGAAACAATACATCTTTGTGCTCCAGAAAATGAGCGGAAATTGGAGATTTCTAATGACAGAGGCAACCTTGGAGGATCCCCTTTAAGGAGGAAAAGAGAGAGTACATGCGAGGGATTCAGGATAGGAATAAAAAGACATCTCTCTAGTATACTTCTCAGGTCCCAGAGGAAACGATTTCAAATCATCCTGAGGCCAGAAGGGCTGAAATGTATTTATCCGGCATCTAGGAGAATGAAAGAAAAAAATGCACAAGTCTGGGCCTTGGGAGACAGCTGGCCTGAGTCATCCCAGCGTCTGGAAATGTGATCTACACTTCCCCCACCCCCAGCTCCTCTGTATGCAGAAACTTTGGCTCTGGATTAGTGCCTTATCTGAGCCTCGGTCCCCTTTCGGGCTCTCCTCTCATACCCTCTTCCCCGGAGTAGACCCTAGAGGAAACTGATCAGGGAGTTTTGTCTGTTTTCTAACTTGCATAGCTCAGTGTTCTTTTGGACATTTCAAGGTCTTCACAACTTGGCCCTTCTCTACCTTTCCAGTGCTTTTACACATTACTTCCCACCACAAACTCTACGATCTAGCCATATGGGCCTGCCTGCTGCTCCCCAGAATCTCCCACCTTCGTGTATTTGCTCTGACTGCCCCTCATGCCTGGAAGGCTCTCCTTCCTCACCTTCTCTCTTAGAATCCTTGGCTTCCTTCAAGATTCGGACAAAACCCCACGTTACAAAGATGTTTCCTGGTTCTCCCAGTTGCTAGAGAGATTTTTAACCTTGGGATCTAATGGCGTGTGTGTGTGTGTGTGTGTGTGTGTGTGTGTGTGTTTGGTAATTGCATTTCATTATAGTCAGTTTCTTTTGTAATACTGTATATTTTATCCTATACATTTAAACACTTCTGAATAGGGCTCCATAGGTCTCATTAGACTATCAAAGGGGGCCATAATGCCACGGGTCAGGGTACCTCTCACTTTCACTGTTTATGCTTTTATGGAGCCCAACAGAATGTCAGCTCCATGGGAGTAGGAGCCATCTCTGCTTTTCATTCATATTTTTCAGTGCCTGACTCTGGGATAACAAGTTCACATGCTTGCTGACTGACTGCATGTGAGATGTTTCCCCAAGGAGAAGTAAGCTCCTGGAGCGCAAGAACTTTTTGTCTCTGGATCTCCAGTGTCTGGTGCAGAACAGGTATTTAATAACATAACAGGTATTTAACAACAGGTATTTATTAATTCAGTTCAGCATCAGCTGAAAGGGTCTTCAGTCACCCATCCTGACAGGTGGTCATCCAGGCTCTGCTCATCAAAGTCCAATTGTGCCAAAGGACCTACTATCTCCCCATGATCCTTTGCAGTCTCTCCATAGATTCATACATTCATTCCACAAGCAACCAATGAGCATTTAGTAGGACTACAAACTTGTAGAGGTCAGGAAATGTATCATGTTATCCCATCCCAGTTAATCCATGCATTTATTGAGTGCCTACTGGGTGCAAAGCATTACGCTTGCATACAGTAGGAGTGTAGAAAATGTTTCTTGAGTTGAATTATATCTTGGTGACTCAGTTGTAGGAGCTAAGGGGATATGAAGAAATGAGCACATTTAGATAAAGCTTTATGGTTAAAAAGTCCCTTTGCTATAAGGAGAGAGTATTCAGCTTGGAGTCAAAAGGTCTGGGGTTCAAATCTTGATTCTGTCACCTGCTATCTGTATGATCATGGCCAAGTTGTTTAGCTTTTCTAGGCCTCACTTTCCTCATCTGTAAAGTAAGAGTTGAATTTGATGACTTCCAGTTTTCTTCTAGCTCTAAATCAATGATCCTGGGATGGTAGGGTCTAGTATTCATGAAAAGCTCATCCCCCTATTCCACATTCTTGGGGTGATTGTGGAGAATGTCCCAAAAGTCTGAGTGTAACTTTAAAATGCACTAATATTTTCGGGACATCCTATGCCCACACGTACACATGAGTCCTCTCTCTAGGCGTCAGTATCCTCATTTGTATAATGAGGAAGGTTGGATCTGGTAACTTTTAATGCCCCTTTCAGTTTGAACAGTCTACAGTTCTCTGAGCTAGAGCTTAAAGCTTGGGGGGCTATTCTGGGCTAGTTAGGGGACACCATAGTGCACAGAGCACCAGGCCTGGGGTCAGGAAGACTCATAGCCCTGATTTCAAATCTGGCCTCAGATCTTTACTAGCTGTGTGACCTTGGGCAAGTCACTTTACCCTGTTTGCTTCAGTTTCCTCATCTGTAAAATGAGCTGGAGAAGAAAATGGCAAATCATTCCAGTATCTTTGCCCAGAAAACCCCATATGAGGTCATGGAGAGTTAGACATGACTGAACAATATTCTACATGGCCTCTTTGGCCTTAAAAATGAGGAATTCCTTTTTCTATTACAGATTGGACTACATGATTGTAAATTTAAGATCTGGGGATCCTGTGGAGTGGGATTTGTGTGAGCAGAGGGGAAGGGCATTGTGAGACTGGTGTGAACATAACATATCTGGGGCATAGTGAAGACATGATCCTGGCTGAATGGAGGGTACATGTTGAGAAACAGCAGGAGAAAAATCTAGAACGGTAGAGTGGAGTCCTGTAATCAGTCTCTGTCTATCTGTCTGACTATCTGTCTCTCCTTCCTCTCTCCCCTCTGTTTCTCTCTGTCTCTCCTTCCCAGCCCCATCTGTATCACTCATCATTTGGTAACAGCAGGGGAATCCCTAAGCTGAGTCAAATAAACTCCATCTCTGGATTCCCAACCCACCAAACAGATCTTAAATCTCCCTGTCCTCGTCCCCCTACAGAGTCCACCCTCTATCTTGCCTCTAAAGTCCCCATGGTTACTTGGTATGAAACTCTGATCTTAGACTGCCCTTGCTGCCATGCAAATGTCCTTCATCTTGGCCTAGGGATCCCTCTTACTTCAAAGGCCTTTCCTCATCCCTCCTGCCAACTCCTCTAGTCCCAACCATCACTTAATTCTTCTGTAATTTAACTCAGTTCTGGGTTCCAGATAATCTTCATAAATGGCTGAGCCTGGAATGGATTCACCAAAGGTATACATAAATACACAATCTGATGTGACCAATAACAGGGAGAGATAGACATTTTCTCCAATCCTCATAAACTCTTAAAACTCCCCAGTTTAGGAATTCCGTACAAGAGGTAAAGTAACTAGGGTAATCTCCACAGGACAAGCCACCAAGAAGTCTAATGAGGTAATGAATATCAGAGAAGATTAATTCCTAATCCTTAATGGGCTCTCTCAGCATGCCCTCTCCCAGCAGGCCCCCACACTCTGGTAGGGCTACACAATGGAATCCCTGGGCTTGTGTTCTGCCATCCGTTTGACATTTTCCTTGGGGCAGTTGTGGTGTCTGCTAGTACACCCCGAGTCTGTCCTCTTCCCACCATTTGGTGGCAATAGATAGCAGAACTCTACTCTTCCCGTATCCTCCCTGTGTGGAGGAAGTGGAGAGATGGGATTCCCAAGAGGCAAGGAACCATGACAAGATGTTCCCAAATGGTTCAGACAGAAATAAGAATTATGAAAGTAGGATGGATGGCCTACATAGGAGAAATAATTGACAGACTAGGAAAGATTGAATCCATCATGATGAGTCTCTCCACAGAAACAAAAGAGAGAACAACTGATTCAGAATACCAATATGCAGAAGTTGAGAACAATCTATAAGAGAAGCAAAAAGGGGTAATGTTAAAGGGGAAAAAACCCATCAATCTCTAAACAAGTAGAACATAAGGATCTCAAAGACAGGGTGCATAAAAGACAACTTAAGAATCAAAGGTCTCCCAGAAGAACACAGCAAGTCAAAAAATCTCCGCATGAGCATTCAAGAAGTAATACTAAAAGCTCCTCACAGCTTCTGAATAGAAAAAAAAAATGTGCTAACCAAAAGAAACCACTGATTGCCACCAGGAAAAATCCTTATGCTGCATACTCCAAAATATATTAAATTTAATAATTCCAACGACAAATGACAAATTCTACAAGGAACCAGGAAAAAGACTTTCAAATGCAAGGAAAGACAATTTGAATAATACAAGACTATTCTGTAACCCCCAGAAACCACAGAAGGGAATGGAATAATGTGTTTCTTTTTCTTAAGAGATCATCTAGTTCATTCTTATTTTATAGATGAGGACAACTTAAAACCTAGAGACATTAAATGACTTCCCCAAGGTCACATAGATCATAAGTAGGTGAGGTAGCATTTGAACCCCAATCCCCTAAGTCCAAACCCTGGGCAGTACCCTGCTGCCTTCCTGAGCTTTCTTAACCTTTCATGAAAAAAAAAAAATAAATTCACACCACCATTTATTTTCAAATACTCACTGAAGAAAAAGATGCTATCCCTTCCTTATGGAATTTCTTCACAGGCTAGGACTAGAACAATATTACTCATAGTAAAAAAAATCACTTTTCCTTTCCCACCTTCCACTCTGGGAAAATTAGCTATTTAAGCCCCCAAATTAACCACTTTCCCCTTTCCTAGTTTAACCTTGTCACCTTTTCTGTGACATCTTTATCCAGAACAGAAGTCATTTGCAAAGCCAGTATTAATGATTTGATGTCAGCTTGGCAGGGGGACATGAGTGAAGCATTCCAAAGATCTGTGCTTGGCCCTATACAACTTAACATTTTCATCCATAACTTGGATGAAGCCAGAGTTGGCATGATTGTCAAACTTACACTTGGCACAGAAGTAGAGAGGGATAGCTAACACATTGGATGACATGGCGAGGATCCAAAATAGGTCTCAGGAGGCTAGCAGATTGGGCCAAATTCAATATAATGAACTGTAGTCATGATAAATGTCAAGTCTTATGCTTTGGGTTCAAAAATTAACTTTCTAAGTACAAGATGGGGGAGACATGGTGAGATAGTACATCTAGAGAGGATAGGAAGATGAAAGTCTGAGAGTGTCAAAGGTTTAATATGAGTCAATATGGTGGTCAAAAGGCAAATGCCATCTTAGGCTGCATTAATGCCATTAATGCCATCTTGGACTGCATTAATGCCATCTCAGGCTGCATTAAGAAAGTCAAGTGTCCAATACTAGAGAAGGGACAGTCCTGGTCATATACCCAACTGAAGCATTTTGTAAAATTCAGGGCATCATATTTTAGAAAGAATGCTGATGAACTAGAGAGAAGATGCCCAGAGGAGTGCAAGTGGGATGGTGAATAACCTCGAGTCTGTCCCATCTGGGGATCATTTGAAAGAACTTGGCATGTTTAGCCTAGAAAAGACTTCAGGAGGAAACATAAGCTAACTTTAAGTATTTTGAAAGGATATCTCTTGAAGGTGGGACTGAAATTGTTTTCTTCAGTCCTAAAGGACAGAAGTAGGATTTGATGTCAGCTTCGAGTCAGAAGTAAAAGATGCAGAGAGACAGATATAGACTTAAGGTTAAGCAAGCATCCTAATAGGGAGAGTTATCCTAGAGTAGCATGGGCTACTCAGGAAGTAGTGGGCTCCCCATCGCTGGAGGTCTGCAAGCAGAGGCTGGAGGACCACATGCTGGAGATGTTATAGAGTAGATGCTTGGACAGTTATGGATTGGACTAGACAGCCTGCTGTGGTTCCATTTCAGACTAGAATAATATGAGCTATCACATTACCTACAGTGAGAAAAATCACTTCCCATTTTTGGCCAAAAAAAATTTCCCAGTAAAGCCCCATGTTATGTACACCTCTCCCCACTCCCAAGCCAGTGACCTACTTAGGGATACCTTTAGCCAGGTGAAGAGAAGTTCCTGACAAAACTGAGGGACCTAAATCAGTCTCCCCAGGGTATCTGCTATGATAGAAAGCAAAGAGGGAGTATCTTGCAAAGCTTTAAAACACTAGAAAAATGTCAACTGTTATTATTATTAATTTCCAGAGGAAAAAATGTATTTCCTGGGAATGAAGTCTATTTCTGGACCTTGGCAAGATCAGGATCATCTCTTTATTTCTGGGAATTTTAAATATAAATATCTCCATTATTTATGGAATGTTTCATGCTTTTAAAAAGTACTTTCACATATTCTATTCATTGAATGAATGAATTTGTATGATGAACAAACAAATGAATGAATTTGTTTAATGAATAAATGAATTTGTATAATGAACAAATGAATTTATATAATGAATAAATGACCTCTCATTCATTCCTCACCACCCTTGGTGGAACAGGTAGGTCAGGTATTGTTTTTCTCATCCTTAAAAGGAAGGGGTCACCCTCGGAGATCTCCAAAGTTTCCTTTCAGCTCCCAAATCCTCAATCCCAAAATGTGCCCCTCTCATCCCACTTTGGCCAATGAAAACATTGGAGAATAAGTTATCAAATGATTCTCTCAAGGTCACACAGCAGGTTAGTGATAGGGTGAAGAAGAAAAAGGGGTTGGAGTCAGAGGCACTGAGCTTGGAATCAGGAAGACTCATTTTCCTGAGTTCAAATCCAGCCTCAGACACTTAGTAGCTGTGTGACTCTGAGCAAGTCACTTAATCCTTTTTGCCTCAGTTTCCTCATCTGTAAAATGAGTTAGAGAAGGAAATGGCAAGCCTCTCCAGTATTTCTGCTAAGAAAACCCCAAATGGGATCATGAAGAGCCAGACAGAACTGAAATGCCTGAACACTATTAAACTATTTGAAAAAAAAATAGCAACCAAAATTCGGAGGGATGTAGCAAATTGGGAAAAAATTTTTACGGCTAAGCTCAGGGATAAAGGCCTCATTTCTAGAATATATAGAGAATTGACTCAAATGTATAACCATACAAGTCATTCCCCAATTGATAAATGGTCAAAGGATATGAACAGGCAATTTTCAGGGGAAGAAATTAAAGATATCTATAATCATATGAAAAAGTGCTCTAAATCACTATTGATTAGAGAGATGCAAATCAAAACAACTCTGAGGTACCACATCACACCTGTAAGATTGGCAAACATGACAGAACAAGAAAATGATAAATGCTGGAGAGGATGTGGGAGAGTTGGAACACTAATTCATTGTTGGTGGAGCTGTGAGCTCATCCAACCCTTCTGGAGAATGGTTTGGAACTATGCCCAAAGGGCTACAAAAATGTGCATACCCTTTGACCCAGCAATATCGCTACTAGGACTGTATCCCCAAGAGATTATAAAAATGGGAAAGGGTCCCACATGTACAAAAATATTTATAGCAGCACTCTTTGTGGTAGCCAAGAACTGGAAGTCAAGGGGATGCCCATCAATTGGGGAATGGCTGAATAAATTATGGTATATGAATGTAATGGAGTACTATTGTGCCATAAGAAATGATGAACAAGAAGACTTCAGGGAGGCCTGGAAGGACTTATATGATCTGATGCTGAGCGAAAGGAGCAGAACCAGGAGAACTTTGTGCACAGCAATGACCACAGTGTGCGAGAGTTTTTTCTGGTAGACTTGGAACTTTGTAATAATGCAAGAACTTACTAAAAAAAAAAATCCCAATGGTGGTTTTCTAAGGCAAAATGCCTTCCATACTCAGAGAAAGAAATATGGAAGTCATTCGCAGAATGTAGCAGATCATGTTTGTGTGTGTGTGGGTTTTAGTGTATTATGTTTTGATTTGTTATATGATTTCTTCCTTTTATTTAAGTGCGACTACATAGCATGACTATGATGAAAACGTACTCAGTAGGAAAGTATATGTAGACCCTATACAGAATTTTATGCTGTTGTGGGGAGGGAGGTGGGTAGTGGGGGGAAGGTGTGGGGGGGATAAAATCTTAAGTTTAAGAAAGTGACTGTAGACCATTAAAAAAAAATAAGCATATCTATCCCTTTGAACAGTCATCATCTTAGCAAATGTAGAGGAGAGAAGACTGGAATGACCTTGTGAGAAGAGGGAGATCTCGGAGTAAATCTTGCCTCTATAACTCACTGATTGTGTGACCCTGAGCACATAGAAGGATCAGAGACTTAGAGTCAGAAGGACCCTCAGGGGGTCTTCTGGTTCAGCCTTGTCATTTGACATATGAGGAAACTGAGACCCAGAGAAGCTAATAGACTTCCCCAAGGTCATGCAGGCAGTAATTGATCTCACTTGATACTCACAATTGGTATGCTCTAGTAGGTATTATGGAGGCAGCTAGGTGGCTCAGTGGATACAGCACCCAACCTGGAGTCAGGAAGACTCATCTGCCTGAATTCAAATCCAACCTCAGACACTTACTAGCTGTGTGACCCTGGACAAGTCACTTCACCCTGTTTGCCTCAGTTTTCCCATTTGTAAAATGAGCTGGAGAAGGAAATGGTGAACCACTCCAGTATCTATGCCAAGAAAACCCTAAAATGGATCCCAAAAAGTTAGAAATAACAACATTGGGTATTATTATCCTCATTACCTATCAAAGACAAGAAAACTGAGGTGGAGATACAGTATATAACTTGCCAAGAGGATGTCATAGAGTCATAGATTTAGGGCTAGAAGAGATCTTAGAGGCCATCTAATTCAACTATCTAATTTTACACATGTAGAAACTGAGGTCCAGAGAAGGAAGGACCTTACCCAAGTAAGTAGCAGAACTGAGATTCCAACCCAGGTCCTCTGATTTCAAATCCAGGGTTCTTTCTGTTGTTATCATACATCCT
The DNA here is from genome assembly GCA_023548195.1 of Bettongia penicillata ogilbyi. Lineage (NCBI taxonomy): Eukaryota > Metazoa > Chordata > Mammalia > Diprotodontia > Potoroidae > Bettongia > Bettongia penicillata. Next base: position 1,550,368 of record JAJHZJ010000754.1, read on the forward strand.
CCCAAGTCACATAATCACACTGAACCTTAGATACAATTTAGTCCAACCCCCTATTTTATAAATGATGAAACTGAGGCTCACATAGATGAAGAGGCCCCATAACCAGAGGGAGGGCTTAACCGAGGTCTTCCCAAATCAAAACCTGCCCTGTCTCCACTACCACATATCACCTCTCATATAAGCATAAGCTACAATGACCATTGAATATCTTGAATACGTCAAGCATCCCTGATATAAGCATCCTCTCCATTGATGCTGTCTACTACCCTTCTAAACCTCCTGGGATGCCCAAGTCATTTATACTCCATCATCCAACCTCATGAGGATGAGAGAGGGGAATGTCAAACAGAGATAAGGACAGGGAATCAGGAGGATTCAAAGGACTCAAGTTCAAATCTCAGCTCTGTTACTTACTATCTCTTTGACCTTGGTCAAGTCTTTTCCCTTCCCTGGTCCCCAGTCTCTCCAGCTGTAGACCAGAGATCCTATGATGTGACTAAATTGATGCCTGGCTGCAAAAGAGTCCTGCATGCTGGTAACAAAGTGTCTCATGGGCCATTGGGACTCAGGAACCTATCTCGAGGACAGGTGTCCCAGAAAGGAAGTACTTGGGGGATTGAAACCTTTGGGTGTCAGATTTGTACTAGGGAGTGATGGCTGCAGTGAGGATATCCAAATGACACATCCCAATGTTGGATACTATGCATCTCCAATCATTATAAAACTGTCAACCATGGTCATTTATTTCATTACTATAACAGCTAATTATAAGGAGCCTCAGGATTCCCCCAAAATCTGGAGCTTCTTTGATTTGGGAAAAGTACAACTTAAAGGAGTGGTACCAGTGGAAAGAATTTCAGGCTTGGTGTCAGGAAGTTGTCCAATTGTTTGAAGGCATGTCAGACTCTATGTGACCCCATTTGGGGTTCTGCTGGCAGAGATACTGGAGTGGTTTGCCATTTCTTTCTCCAGCTCATTTTACAGAGGAGGAAACTGAGGCAAACAGGGTGAAGTGACTTGCCCAGAGTCATACAGCCAGTAAGTGTATGAGGTTATATTTGAACTCAGGAAGATGAGTGATCCTGACTCAGGTCAGGCACTCTATCTACAATACCATTGCAATGTTAGGAAGAGTTGAGTTCAAATCCTGCCTTTAACATTTGCTAACTGAGTGACTCTGGACAAGTCACTTAATTTCTATGGGTTTCTGGGAATGCCATAGGACTCATCTACTATGGAAGAAAGAATCAATGTTCTCTGCCAACTGCTGTCATCCTGGGTAAATTATTTAACTTCTCTAGGCTTTAGTTAGTTCACAAAGAAAATGGGATGGCTGAACGAGATAACTTCTAGGATTTCTTCTAGCTCTAGACCTCAGATCCTGAGCCCTATACCTGACTGAATTGAGAAAGCAAATATAGAATGTGATCCCAATCATCTGTGGCCAAAGGAAAACCCAGTTAACCTTTACTTTCATATACAGTGTTTATTCTGTAGGAATCGCCTGGGATAGACCATTTCCAGATAAACACTGCTTTTCCAGGCAGAAGGTTCAAGGACAGTGTGAGATTACATGCCCTCCGAGATCTCTTATGAAATCTAGCAGAGTCTTCCACTTACTCTGAAATATAGCTACTCTGACTGATCACACTGACCCATATGAAGCTCCACCTGCCTTCTCCCTGCAGAGAGGGTGAGCTTCGGGCTGTAGTTAAGAAAAACTTCCTCCTCATTGGAACTACCCCCAAAGTGGGAGGAGCCACTTCAGGAGGTAGTGAACTCCTCATCACTGAGGACCACTTTCCAGCGATGTCATGAAGGACACTCCCATTTAGGTACCAGTTGGAATAGAAGGCTTCTGAGGTCCCATTTCATTCGGTGATTCCCTGACCCTGCCTTGTCTCCTTAGTCAGTCAGTCGCCAGCCAATGAGTACTTACGATCTTACTGTGTGACAAACTGTGCTAAGCAAAACACAATCCCTGCCTTCAACAAGTTTCCATTCTAATGAGGGAAACAACACATATGTAGCTAGGTACATATATGATGGAGTTTCCATTCTAATGAGGGAAACAACACATATGTAGCTAGGTACATATATGATGTATAATCAACGTGCCTATACACACACATACACGTACACACACATATATATATACATAGACATAGACATATGCATATAAAGGAGCAGCTAAGTGCAGTGGATAGAGTGCCAGATTTGGTGTGGGGAAGACTCAAGTTCAAATCTGAACTCAGATATTTCCTGGCTGTGTGACCCCAGGCAAGTCACTTAACCCAGTTTGCCTCAGTTTCCTCATCTGTAAAATGAGCTGGACAAGGAAATAGTAAACCACTCCAATATCTTTGTCAAAAAAAAAAACCCAAATGGGGTCATGAAGAGTCAGACATAACTGAAAAACAACTAAACCACAACACACATAATATACCATACATATGTATGTATGTATATGTATACGTGTGTATGCATACATATATGCATATACATATGTACACAAAAAAGAGACCAAGGCAAAGAGAAGAGAGAGAAAATTAGTAGAAGGGGAAGGCACAGGATCCTGGAACTAAGAGGAACCTTCGATACTTACTAGTCAAGCCTCATCATTCTACAGATCAGGAAGCAGACCAGAGAGGTACTCCCAGGATCACACAATTAGAAAGTGACAGTCAGAATTTGAATCTGGAACTTTGGACCAGCTAGTACTTTTTCTATTACATCATGAAGTCCTGAGGGTCTTCTGGAACCCATATCCCTATCATGTGCACCAATACTCTAAGGAGAACAGACAGCTTCTCTGCGTTTTAATCGCCCAAGTCAGGCATTTCTAGAGCATGGCAGCCTGGATCATTTCCTGAATATGAGACTCAGTACCCAGGGGAAAATATAGAAGGATAAATATAGGGATGCCCTTGTGTAATATAATAATAACCCTAATCAGATCCTTGGTCTACATATCTCCAGTGTACAGTAGAAAAATCACTGACTTGAGAATCAAAGGACCTGGTTTCAAATCCTGCCTGTGTGACCTTTTGGGATGCCATTTCTTTATCCATACCATCAGAGGGTCAGACTGGCTGGCCCCCAAAGTTTCCATCCACTTCCAGAGCTTTGATCTCATTGCATTGGTGCCAAATAGAGTTCTATTCAATGAAGCCAACAGATTTGCAGTTTCACTGAAGGGACCATTATGCCCAGTGGTCCCAACTCACCCATGGTTGTCCATCTCATAAGGCTGGACCTCCCCTGCATCCCCCACTACATCCCCAGGGGGGGAGTCCATTCCACGTGCTAGGATGCCTTCCACAGGCTGCCTACTGGTCATCCTTCACTCTTGCTATGTAACTGATCCATCCTTCCCCCCCATGTCTCTTCTGACATCCTTCATACCATTTCTCCAAAACACCATAAGCCCTGTTATCACAAAGTGAGCCTGGGAGGTGGATATCAGTTCTGTCAGGGTTGAGGAGGCAATAAAACACTGGAGTTCAGGGTAGGTGAACCTGGGTTCAAATTTTGAGTCTGCCACTTAATCCCTGTGGGACCTTGGCCAAGTTTCATTTGTCCTGGCCTCAATTTCCCTCTCTTGTAAAATGGGGAGGGGCTACTATCATTTATAAAAGCTTTTAAGGTTTGCAAAAAGTTTTACAAATATTATCTCATTTGGCCCTCACAACGACCATTAGAGGTAGGTGCTATTATTCTCCCCATTTTACAGAGGAGGAAACTGAGGCAGATAGGGGTTAAGTAACTTGCCCAGGATCACACAGTTAGTCAAGTATTCAAGCTAGGTATTCAACTCCAAGCCTCACACACTCCATAATTTCTAAGGTCCATTCCTGTTCTACATGCTAGGTTTTCATGTGTTCCCAGTAGCAGTATTTTTAGAAAGGCTCGGTTAGTATTACGCAGTACAGGTCCTGAGGCAGAAAGAAAGTTGGATTTAGAATAAGACATGGTTTTAAATCCTCAGGTCTGCCCCTTGTCACCTACATGATTCTAAATCAGCCCCTTCATTGTTATGGACCTTGGTTTCTTCTATAAAATGATGGGGTTGGATTTGGTGGCCTTGAAAGTCTCTTGTGGTTCTAGATCTAAGATCCAATGTCTAGATATTGCCCTTAGAGAAAGAGGGAACTAAAGGTTCACTCCCCAAACCAAGCCAGCAGACTGACCCAAGCTGGTCAAGCCTCTCCAGTATCAGTGGGGTTTCTCACCCAGGGGCTCACTGGGCTGATATTTCCCAATAGCTTATGAACTATATGAGGCAGATCCGGAGGTCAGACTATCTAGGGGAAAACACGGATCTCCAACCAATGAATTCAGAGACTAGAACAGGCTCTGAATGAGCCAACTACAGGCCCTGTTCTTGGGCCCAAAAAGCACACATGCACACACACACACACACACACACAGTGCAGCACTCCTTCAATAGTACATTTAATACCAAGAAAAAGAAGCATTTGGAAAAGGCAGCCATTGGCACTCACTGTGAGAATTGTCCTCCATCTCTACGGTTCGCTCAGCCTCTTCTTCTGTCCTTAAATATAAGGCAGACTACAAAAGGCTCCTCTGGGAGGAGGAGGAGAGAGAAATGACCCCCCTCCGGCTGAGGCTGAGGAGGACTTGGGAAGGAGAGAGGGCTGGGTTATCTTTGCCTTGTCACTTCACACCTTGGCTACAGCAACAGCACCGCGGCTTATCGATGGCTGAGGAGTGGGAGCCAACTTTGATGACATCGTCAACGCCAGCAAATAAAATGTTAACGTGTAAAAATAAAAAGAAAAAGATGTGATAAACCAGTCCCCTTCCCACAGGACTCCAGCACTGACGTCGGTCCTGCTCAATGCAATAAACATTTTCGTGCTAATTTTAAAGGAGATTAGCATTTTACCTGACACCAACATGAGCAAAATCTGTGACTTTCCACATATTCCATATTCCTGAGCAGGAGCAGCAAAGAGGAGAAGAAAAGCTAGTCTCTAGTAGGCATACTTTTCCCCACTGGGCATCCCCAGCCCAACCCTGACTCAAAAATATATGCACAGGGTAAGTGAAAAGCCCTCATCTGCTTTGGTCTCCTCATCTGTAAAAGATACTACATTATTATATATATTATATAATATATATATAATAATGATAATAACTGACATTTCTATAGTTCTTTATGGCTTGCAAAGAGCTTTAAATATAATACCTCCTCTGATGCTTATAACCTGTGTGACCTTGGGCAAGTCACTTTATCTGGGCCTAATCTGTAAAATAAGGAGATTAAACTAGATGGCCTCCAAAGTCCTTTTCAACCCTAGAGCTAGTATCCTATGATCCCTACAACAACTCTGAGAAGGGGGAGCTAAACAGGGATTACTAAATCCATTTTACAGACTAAGGCTGAGTCACCTAGCTAGTAACTATCAGAAGCAGAGCTTCCTTCCTCCAAATCTAAAGCTACACCCATTCCACCATGTTATCTCTCAATAGTAATATCTATTTATCTTGTATAGAGTGTCTTTGTATATATTTGTTTGCATGTTTTATCCCCCAGTAGATGGTAAGCTTTTTGAAGGCAGGCACTGTTTTTTGCTTCTTTTTGTAGCTTCAGTATTTGATACAATGCCTGATACATAGTAGGTGCTTCATAAATGCTTATGAATTATTGCTTGATCTCTAAAAAACTTTCCAGCAACCCACTCTGAATCTATGGTTCTTATAGTCCCTCAGATTTGCAACTTAGATTTCTTCTGTTCACTCCCTCCACCACCACCCATAGGAATCAGTTGTTAAGGTTTCTGCATCTCTTCAGTCTGTACCCCATGCCTAGAAAGCTCTTCCTCCCTATTTATACACCTCTTGGAGTCCCAGATACCTCCTCCTCCTCGAAGCCTGTCCAAATTCCCAGTTGCTAAGTATCAGACCATAAGTCATCTCCTATTTACTTCTCTGTGTAGAGCTTGGCTCTACCTCCACCCCTAGGAGAATGGAGGGTAGGGACTCTTCCCTTTTCTGCTGTCATCTCTCTAGCACTTGGCTCGATGCCTGGCATATAATAGTCATTTAATACATTCTTGGTAGATGGGTACTGACTGCTCCTTTTTGTTGCTCTCCCTCTGATCCCACAGACCAGAACCACAGATTCTCAGAGTTGGAAGGGACTTCAGAGATTATAGGGTCCTGAGTTGGAATTGGCTTTCTGGATCATTTGTTCTAGAACTTCTCAAACTTTTTGATGTCATGGACCCGTTGGGTAGTTCAGGGACGTCTTTGGATCTCTACTCAGAATTCTGTCTTCAAATGCATAAAATGAAATGGAAGGGACTACAAAAGAAAACATTCATTATATCCTAAACAGAGATTTTTGCCCACCCAAGTTCATGGATCCCTTGACATCTATGGACAGACTCTGTGTGGGTTAAGAACGCCAATCTCATCTAAGCACCTTATTTTACAGATGAAGAAAATGAAGGCTCAGAACAAATGTCTTGCCCAGGGTCTCATAGCTAGTCAGACCTAGTCTGGAATCTGGGTTCTCTGAGTCTGTTCTTGCCACAGTTGAACATACCTAGTTCAAATGATCCCTGAACAGGAATTCTCCTGTAGTATTCCTAAAAAGTAGTTATCAAGTTTCTATTTGAAAACTTCTGGGGATGGAGAACTTGCTACCTAATCAGGCTATTCATTCTATTGGGAAATTTCCCCTTACATCAAGTCAAAACCTATCTCTGCCATTCCTATGTTCCTGCCCTTTGCCCTCTGCTACCAGACAAAGCAAATCTCATCCTTCTGCCACAGGGAAGCCCTTCAAATGCTGGAAGATGTAGCCTCTTCCCAGAGTCTTCTCTTCTCCAGTTAAATATATCCCAGGTCTTTCAACTAATATTCTACCAGTGCTCTCAAGCCCCGAAGGGGAGAGGTGAGTCTCTGAAACAGAGCTGGAGCAGATAAAGAAGCTTGCACAATGGGGTCTTTCCCAACCTTTTTTTTGAGGTAAAGAAAAAGCCTCCATCCAGCTCAAAGCCTGAGGGTTGGGCAGAGAACTGAAAGCGCCTCTTATACTGGAATGTTGAGTACGGTTACTTGAAATCTCCAGTGAGACTGGAGCTTGGAATAGCCCATTCTTTGGAAACACACACACACACACACACTCATGTGCACACACATGCACACACACATGTACTCACACATGCTTATGCAGGCTGGCACACATCTGCACAATTCCGAATGCATTTTGCTCAAGATTTCTTATACAGCAAATAAATCAGTTGGGTGTAAGCCACTGGGATTTGCCCTGTCGTCAATGAATGCCTCAGAGGCATGGAGGGCTTTCACATCTAATGTATCCCATCAGATCTCCACCATAGCCCCAGGAAACAGACAAGGATGAGGATTATTACCATTTTTTTTTTTGTCACAGATGAGAAAATGATGCTCAAAGACTTACCATGACTTGTCCAAGATCACCCAGCTAATAAGTATGTGACCAGGCAGGTTCCTGAGCTTACCACCTACAGCTTGTCTGGAAGTACCACATGACCCCACAAGCACTCATTAAAGTACCTAGCAGGCTGGCTCTAGAGATTGAAATAAAAAGCTCCCGGATAAGGAAATTCCCTCAGTCAATTCTGGCCAGCACTTTCTCTAAAATTTATAGTCTTAAGAAGAGTTGCCTGGGACATTCAGCGGTTAAGTGACTGGTCCAGGGCCACACAGCCAGCATGTCAGAGGCAGAATCTGAACCCAGTTTTTGATGCTAGTTTATGTCCATTATCTCAAACGGCTTCTTCAGAAGTGTCGGGAACTTAACAATAACATTGATTACAAGAAAAGAAAATAACCACACACAAAAAGCTTATATTCTATAGCTATTTCTAATCAAGTTTTCCCAATATGTCCAACAATTTCGGATTGGGTAAAAGAAAGTAGATTCATCTGATTCATTACATTTTCCCTGGGCCAACACTAAGAGTGTTTTCATTCGATAAGAGAGGAGAAGGAGGTGGAGGATATACATAGAGGTGACCCCCCCCCCCCCATGGGGCAGTTAAGGGATACACTGAGTGGCTCATAAATGACTGAAGAATGCAGCTGTGGGGCAGACAGTGAGCATCTGATTGGGGGTCTGGCCCTTCCTTGCTATGTGACCTAGGACAAGTCACTTCTCTCTGTGTTACCTCGGTAAAATGAAGACTAGCTGACCTCGAAGGCCCCTCTGGGCTCTGCCATGCTGTATTCCAAGGCTCCTCCCAATTCAGACATTCGGTGTTCAAAGGCTGCTCCCAGCTCAGGCATTCTGTGTCGTAAGGGTCCTTTCAGGCTTTGGTTTCTATAGCTCTATAATTAGTAGTGTGGCCTGTGCTAGAAACCTGCCAATCCCTGGCCTGGAGAGAGACAGAGCTCAGGGAATAAGGAGAGACCATCTCCACTCCTTTATATATGTTCTTCTTTCAATGCCCTGGGGCAACAGGCAGCAGCAGCAGCAGCAGTCACAAATTCTCTCCAGGAAAAAATAACAAATCATATTACACAATTGTGCCCTCAAACCCCTGCCCCCCACTGCCAACCCAGCCACCTCCTTGGCATCCCTAGAAACTGCCTCCTGACCTCTCCCAGCCACAATAAAGTGGCTGCATCTGCCCATGTCAGAAACACAACTTCACAACCGAGGCTGGCCGCCTCATGGGCGTCTCTGTGTTATCGATCCCCCGGCTGTAACAGCCAGTATAATTTTGCTTAGCTTCGAATACCTGGCGATCAGGAATTCCACAGCCATAAGGTGATAAAGCATTCTCTAAAACATGAGAAAAAGATTAAGCCTCCTTATGGTTAATAATATACTGTACACTGTCTGTCAAGTTGGCTGTTTGCTATCGAAAGCCCACTATTAGACACTTATTTAAAAGACCCTTCAAGGCTTCCTAAGAAAAGTGCAGTTATGCATTTTTCCCCCCTTCTTCCTGGCAAGAAGGGCTATAGATAAACATCAATTCGCTCCTGCAGATCACAGTCACAGTAAATAAATTTTTCAAAAAGCTAAAGTTCTTCACAAAGGCTCCTCCGAGCTCCCATTTCACACAACATCAATGTTTGGCCTCCAAGAAATAAAAGCTCTAAGGTTGCCTTCTCCAGAGCTAAATTATCAATTGTAAGTCACTTTAAGGGAAAAAAAAAATAGGGCATCTCAATGAGAGCCGGGGAAATGGAAGAGTGTGGAGAGCGGGATTGGCCCTGGCATCATTTCCGTTGGCAGCTGGAAGGAGGGAGGGCCAGGTGGTCATTCCAAGAGGAAATGGGCCTGAGCTGTTCTTAACAACACTGGAGGCCAGCTGTGGCTTTGCCTCTGTTCTCACTGCCTCCGGGGTCAGCTCTTTTTCTAGGCCCAACATCCCAGGCACATGCCCCCAGACCAGGCTGGGAGGGAACAGCCAGCCCTAGACCAGTTCAGTGACTCAGGCTCCAAGATATTTTTATTTTCTTCATCTTTTTTTTTTTTTTTATCACTTTCTGAAGTGGCAGACGAGGCTTGTCTATTATAAAATATTTGTTGCAAACAGACACACACACACACACACACACATTCCACCCTCCCCACACAGCTCTGTCTGTCTGTGTAAAAATCTCAGCTCGATGTGGTGCCAGGGGCTAATAAATGGGGAAATGGAGACACTAGCTCCAGCGAGCTGGAGTGAGAAAATACCATGGACTGAAGGAGGATGGGATCTCTGACACGCCTCATGGAAAAGCTTTGAAAACAAGAACTATTTGCTTCTCCAGGGAATGGTGTGGGAAAGGTACAGTCCTTGCCTCCATTTTACAGCTGGGGAAACTGAGGCATGGAGAAGTCAGAGAAATAGGTGCCTCCCAATTGCTGACTAGGACAAGGCTTAGATTTAAAAAAAAAAAAAAAAGAATCCTGATGAATGGAAAAGACCTCTGGGTAAGGAGGTAGGAGAGTATGAAGCCTGGAGCCTGTGTACTCTTGGATGGGTCCCTTTAAATCTCTTCACCTTAGATTTCTATGCTGGAAAATGAAAGATAAGGAACATGTGATCTTTAAGCTCCTTCCTGGTTCTCTCATTCACTGTTCTAAGGCTCCTCCCAGCTCTGACCTTCTATGTTCTAAGACCCCTCCTAGCCCAGATATGACCTGTTCTAAGGTTCGTCCCAGTCCTGACATTCCATTTGTGAGGGATGTGGTAGTAGTGGAGATTCATAGGTCAGGTGAAGCCTCTCCTCCATTGCTCTACATACAGTAGGCATTTAATAAATGTTTATTGTTACTAAACTTAAATTAACATTCATCCAGGCTAGTCTGTTGACTGTCCCACATTTAGGCCCCAGATTTTAGCAGATAATTAATCAAAATGGTAACGATTGATCCACAAGCATAACTAGAGCACCTACTATGTGTGAGGCAGTGCTCATGGTTCAAGACAACAAAACATTTAAGACTCTACTGTGTATCAGGAATTATACTAAGCATTGACGATCCAAAGATAAAAACAAAACAGCTGACTGCCTGAAGGAGCTTAAAGTCTATCGAGTAGTCAGTCCTATTGACTGGTGGACCAGTCTCTCCTAATTGTACTCTGGCCTTCAGTCTCTTCCTTCTTCGATCTGTCCTCTACACAGCTGCCAAGTCTGACCATGTCCCACCACCCACCCCTGTTCAGAACTCTTCAGTAGTTCCCCAACGTCTCCATGAAAAAAATATCGGCTCATCAGACTAGTAGTTAAAAATCCCCAGCTTGCCCCTCCCCGATCTTGGGCCACATTATTCGGCTTCCGACCCTCTCCACTCATTCATTCAATCCATGCCTCAACAACACAGCTTTTACTAAGTATTTTCTATGTTCTAGATTCTGTGTCAGGAGCTGCAGTTGCAGCATCCAATGGCCTGTTAGCTCACTCCTGTTCCCAGTATTTCATCCCTGCTATATATATGCCTTTGCCCAGGGGTTCTCCCACATCAGCAGAGTGCTTCCTTCTCACTGCACTTCTGGAATTCCAGGTTTCAGGGGGCCCCTCCTACACAAGGTCTTCCCTGAGCTTCCCAGGAGTTAATGTTCTTTCCCTCCTGAAATTATCTACTATAACCTTTTATCTGTTTTATATTAGCTTTTTGGTGGGCTCACTGGTTCTGGCATTGGAAGATTTGGGTTCAAATCTCACCTCTGATGCTCATTACCTGTGTGACCTTGGGCAATTCATCTGTTTTCCTGGTTCTTAGCTTCTTCTTCTGGAAAATGAGGGCATTGGACTAGATGGCCTCTGGGGTCCTATGATCCTATGAGCTATGTATGTGTTTTTTCCCCTTGGTAGACTGTAAGGCTCTTGAGGGCAGAGCCCCTCTCATTTTGACTTTGTTATACCAGTGCCTGGCTCATAGAAAATACCCAACATACACTTACTGAATTTAATTGGACGGGATGAAATCTGATGGCCCAATGAATCTAGGTACCTCAATCCTGAATCCAGTTCTTCTCCCACATCCCAATATGGATAATTGAGAGTTCATAGGATTATAGCTGTAGGCTACAAAGGACCTGAGAAGCCATCTACTCCAATCCCTTCATTTTCTCTCTCTTCTGTTCTTTTCAAATTAACAAGCATTTATTTTCTCTCCCTCTTACCTGCCCCACCCCTTCTTTGTGATATATGAATAGTCAGGTAAAACAAATTCCCCCACTGGCCATGTCCAAAAACACAGGTTTCATTCTACATCCTGAGCCTATCACCTCTCTGTCAGGGCTGGGTAGCCTGCTTCATCATGGGCTTTATAGAATTATGGTTGGTTAGGGCATTGATCACAATTCTTAGGCCTTTCAAAAGAGTTTGATTTTACAATGTTGTTATTGTATAAATTGTTCTCCTGGTTCCAGATGAAGGAACTGAGGAGGAGGGAAATGAAGCTACTTGTGTGAGGTCAAAGAGGTAGGAAAAGTCACAAGCAGGATTTGAACCCAGGTCTTCTGACTCTAAAATTAATGTTTTCATTCCACTATATGATGCTGTCTTAGGAGACATTGAGAATGTCCCCACCCCCCATCCCCTTTAGAAACCTCAGTTTCCTCATGAGAAAAATTGGTTTTTGAAATTCTCTGTCCAGGGATATGTTTTCAAGGGCCAGTACTCTGGGTTTCAAATCTACACCCAGCCAGACAAATGGTGTATTTTTTTTTTCTTTTCATCTGGAGCAGCAGGTCCCCTAGGATGGGGCGGGCCTTCCTGAAGTGCCTTGCTGCATGCTAATGGAGCCATTTGGAAATCATTTCCCCCTAGTGCATCTGGACCCACAAAAAAAAGAGGTAGACAAAGAGCATCCAAATAGGCTGGAGGCTGGCTGATTGACTGGGCTGTGGGGCTGCTTGGTAATCATCCCTCCCTCTGATTCCCCTTTGATAGGGATCTCTTACAAATCTGGTCACTGATCACCGATACAAATGCAATCAGCAGACAAGAGTCATCCTGAAGGAAGTGGGCTCAGCGCAGCTGTTCCTGGGCCCAGACGGTGGAGGAGGGAGGGGAAGGCTAGCTTGGATTCCAGCTCAGCTATTAAACTGTACACAAGCCTTGGGAGTGGCCTCATGAGCGTCCCCCCACAACACAGACACACACATCCATCCACAATTGAATTCGAGGAAAAGCTCATCTTGTTTTCAGATCATTCACTTCTCAACAGTTACAAGGGCCAACCCCCAGTCCTAGGGAAAAGAGAGAGCTTTTAACAGTTGGATGGAAGATATAAAGTAGGGATACAGAAGAGACACAGTAGAACAGAACTGGGCTGAAGAATGAGCTTGGGGGGAATCAAAGGAGGACAGTGTAAGGAGAGGGGAAAGAATTCTGCACTGAAATTCAGAGGGTTCCCATCCCAGTTCTGACCCTTGCAGGCTATGTATAGGAAAGAGAAGAGGGGATGGGGCCTGGACTGCTGATTTCATCAATGGAAGGAACTTCCAGGTGAGAAAATTCCCTCTACCTATGCAGATTGGCACCAACTTTGAGTAATTCAAAGTTGCCTGATGGGTTGTGATTTACTCAGGTTCCCACAACCAATGTGAATCAGAAGGGGCAGTGAGCCTCCATCAGCAATGTTCAGGCAGAGATTCCAGACAACTTACTTACTCAAGGATACTTATAGAAGGGAATTATTGCTTTAGGCAGGAATTTGAGCTAGATGATGGTGGGTTTCTCTTCTCTGGGACTCAGTTTCCCTATTGGTAAAAATAAAGGGGTAATCTCTAATATCCCTTCCAGTTCTAATAGTCTATGAAGGGCAGCTAGGTGGTACAGAGGATAGAGCACTAGTGCAGGAGTCAGGAGGACCTGAGTTCAAATCTCACCTCAGACACTTGACACTCACTAGCTGTGTGACCTTGGGCAAATCACTTAACCCCAGTTGCCTCATCCTGGGTCATCTGCAGTCATCCTCATGAATATCTGGTCACTGGATTCAGATAGCTCTGGAAGAGAAGTGAGGTTGGTGACCTGCACAGCCTTCCCTCACTCAACACAAAGTCAAGTGCAAGTCATGTCATTATTTCTCTGATGGCATGGTCTTCTTTGGCAATGAAGGATGAACACACACATACATACACACACACACACACAAGTCTATGAGAAGAGAAGCAGCAAAGCAGAAAGAATGCTAGACTTAAGAATCAGAAGAACCCAAATTCCAATTCTGACTCTCGTACTACTTCCTAGCTATGTGGCGTCTAATAAATTTCTGGGTCATAGTTTCCTCATTAGGAAATTAAAGGGGTTCATCGAATCATAGGGTTAGATAGATGATAGATAAGGAGGAGGATGAAGCATTTATTAAGCACTTTTTTAATGCCAAGCACTATGCTTATTTGGGATACATATACAAGCAAACAAGATAGTATCTGCCTTCTGGGGAGCTTACATTCTAATGCGGGAAGGATATATGCTAGGTCATATGGTTTGGAAATGGCTGAGAAGTAGTGACCTGCCTTTGTATCCCCAGTACCTAGACAGTATCTGGCACATAGTAGGTGTTTAATAAATGCTTTTTGATTGATTGCTCTCAAGTACTCTCATTATTCTAGTTGACCACCTTTAGTCTCTTCCCAGCTTGTCAGTGTTCTAAAATATGGTGCCTAGAAATGCACAGGGTACTAGAGATGGGAGGTGACCAAGGGTAGAAACATCAGGGCTCATCTCCTCCTCAGTACTGACAATATGCTTGGCTGAACACATCCGAGGATCATATTAGCTTTTCTGGCAGCCATGACATGCTGTTGACTCAACTGTTGGGCAGCCAGCTGTGAGCACTGAAATCCTGTTGGCTGACACATTGGAACCTTGAGAGAACACTGTTCTCCAGGTTGGAATTGGGGGAGGGGCAGGGGGCATCCTCATACAAGAAACTTTGGAATGGGAAACCTGCGGCATGTCCCTTTAGTCTCCTTTGGCTGGCATCTTAGACATAATTCTGCAATCTAACAAACTCCCATCTGTAGAAATACAAGTCATACTGCAAGAAAAATTAGGCTCCCAAGAACTGGCTTAATCTTTTAGAGTAATGCTGGAATTTGCTGACTGTGGCATTTGATCTTTGTAATGGGAATTTTCTTGACAAACTTTCTGTTCCAGTCAAATTGTCAAATTCAGTCAAAATTGCTTGCTGTTCTCTGTGTATGACATTGCTTCCCACCTCCATGCCTTTGCATGGGCAGTCACACGACTGGAATGCACTGTCATCTCACCTCCACCTTCTGGAATTCCTGGCTTTCCTTCAAGCTCAGCTCTTTATTAGGTCTTTTCTGACCGTTCCAATTATTTTTGCTGTTCTTTCAGTCCGTCCCACTCTATGACCCCATCGGGCATTTTCTTGGCAAAGCAACTGGAGTGCTTTGCCATTTCCTTCTCCAGCTCATTTTACAGAGGAGGAGAATGAGGCAAATAGGGTTAAGTGACTTGCCCAGAATCACACAGCTGGGAAGCATCTGAGGCCATATTTGAACTCAAGTCTTCCTGACTCCAGACCTGGTGCTCTATCCACTGTGCCACCTAGCTGTCCCTTCCAATTATTTGCACTCTTAAAATTAATTTTTATTATTTTATGTATACTTTTTGTTTACTTAAGATCGGAGATCCAGAGCTGAAAAGGATCTCAGAGATCATCATCCTTATCTTCACTTGAGGAAATTGAGACCCAAGAATGTTAAGTGACTTATCCAAAGTCATTCTGGTCCAAGCAAAATTTGATCTCAGTTCCTCTGACTCAAGAGACAATACTCTTTCCATTGCACCACTGCAGCCTTACTCATACACACATATTGTAAATCTCCCAATATCATGTAAGCTTTTTGATGATGGAGATTATTCCATTTTTTATCCTTGAATCTCTAAAACCTAACAATGCATTTGTATACAGTAGGAAGTTAAGAAGTGTTTGCTGAATGAATTGACTTTTCTGCAAGGATATCTGACCTACCCAAGGCATAATGAATATGAGTCAAATTCAGAGTCAGGCCAACCTGGATTCAAGTTCTTTTAAAAGTCATGAATAGCACCCAGGGTTCCTTAGCCAACAGAAATTGGACAGCTCCTCATTAACTCCAAAAGACAATGAATGCTGATCGTCTCAGTCCATACCTTCAAGCCCACTCTATTAAAAATCAGGTCAGTTGGCCCCTTTTCCTTTGTTTAAAAAAGTGCTTTTCTTATAACTCACCTTAGGAATGGAGGAGAGATATACACATATATACATATGCGTGTATATATACACACACATGTACACATGTATATGTGTTTATATATACACATATATTACACATATAATATATATTTTAAAGAACCAGATGCTAGTTAGATGGGCACATATTCCATCATTGAAATAAACTTAATTTTAAGCCACGAACTTCTGACATCCATTGCTCTCATGACAATAAAAATGCCAGGGATGATATAATATGAATATTTAACCTTCTGATGTTGCTAATGTTTTCAACAGACCCTGATATATTGTCCGTTCCTGCTGACAGGAGCAAGAGCCCATAAGCTATTACCACGGCTATTAGTGAGCAGCCTATTTCCGGCAGTGTTACTTCCAGGTTAGATAAAAGAACCCTTGGGCTTATGTTACTGTAATAATGCTGGGGAACTCAATTGTTCAATGCCCATGTTTTCTCCATGCCCAACTCTCCCAAGTTACTCCATCACTCCTTTAAACACATCTCCAGCAAGGCTCTTTGGAGTTACTACTTGGAAAGAGAATGTAACCTTTCCCTGCTCAAAGCCCCACCAAGTGGAAAAGAGCCCCTGCTATGAAGTGAATAATCATGCCCAGTGTTTTCAGTGTCTGGTTGGTACTCTCCTTCCCTTTGCTCAACTCCCAGGGTGCCAGAAAGAAAAGAGAGAAAGGAGAAAGGGAGAGGAAAAGAGAGGAGAGGAGAGAGAGAAAGAGAAAGGGAGAGAAGAGAAAGGGAATGGAGAGACAAAGAAAAAGAAACAGAGACATAGACAGAGTGAGAGAGAGGGGGCTAGGAGAGAGAGGGAGGGAGGGAGGGAGGGAGAGAGGCTGAGATGGAGAGGGGAAGGGGGAGAACAAGGCAGGCTAGCAGAGATAGATGGTGGGGGAGTGGGGAGAAGATATATATATAAAGAGAGAGAGAGAGAGAGAGAGGCCCTAAACTTGACTCAGGTACAACAGGCCTATTTCCTTTCTGTTGATTCTCTGGACCCTCCCTGATGAGGGTGGCAGCACAGGCTTGCGCAAAGGCTCAAGGAGATTTTAGCAAACCCAATTAAGTTCTAGTCAGACTGGTTCACAAACTTCTTCAGTGTGTGAAATTACATCTCCTGCTCCGATGCTCTGCATGAGAGGCCCTGCATGCCAGGACTGCACTCACTCCTCGTTTGCCTTGTGGAAAGCTCAGAGACTGATTCCTACACAAGGCTGATGTAGCTTTGTATTACTTTGTATCAGTTTACAACATAATGTAGTTACTTATCTTCATGTACCATAGCCTCTCCTAGTAGAACATGAGCTCCTTGAAGGCACAGAATTGTTTCTTTGTATCCTCAGCTCCTAGTACATCCATTTTAGGCTCTTATTAAATGTTTACTGAATTAGATTCCATTGAAAAGGCAATTCCTGGGTATCTCTTATGTATGTGATACTGTGGTAGAGGTACAGAGATGACTAAGTCAGGATCCCTACCCTCAAGAAGCTTATAGTTAAGAGAGCTACAAATAACTATATAAAAAGCAGGACACAGTGAATAGAAGATACTATGGGAGGTGGGATAAAGCACTTCTGTTGGTAGAAATGTAGAAAAGGTTTCAGGAAGAAAGTAGGAATTGCAAGAGGCCTTGTAGGGTAGGTAGTATTTCCTTGAATCACAGGATTAGAGCTAAAAGGGGTCTTCAGAAGGAGGAAACAGTGACTGGTCTAGTTCAACACTCAGGGTATAGTTAGAGGAGAAAGGATCAGAGCTTATAGAGGTGGAATAGACCTTGAAGGCCATTGAGTCTAACATTCTTCCCCCTGCCCCCACCTCAGACACATTACAGATTAGGAAACTGAGACCCAGGGAGATGAAATAACATGCTCAGAGTCACACAGCTACTAAGGAATAAAAACGAGGATCAGAATCCAGTCCCTCTGATTCTAAATCTGTGGCTGAACAACACTGTGTCCCTAGGATTGAGTGGTGAGTAGCAGAGACCACATTATGGAAGACATGTAATTCAGTACAGGATAGGGGAACAATTAGTAATGCTTGAGTGAGGAAATGATACAATTAGATGAAGATGGACTGGGCAGCAGACTTTAGGACCTCTGGAACAAGATGAGACTGGAAGCCAGGAGACCAGTTAGAGGACAATTGAAACAGTTCAACATTAATTCCAACCACAACTAGGGTGACAGAATAGGGAATGGGAAAGAGAAACTGAGATATCCACTAGAATTGGGGCCCCCAACCCTGGGGAGGAAAGGGTTCCTTCAATTAGTTACTCATGGAGCCTGCGTTGGCTTCAAACCAAACCCAGGTCTTCCCAGGAATAAATGCTCTTTCCCCATTTGGACTTTAAGACTCCTCCTCACCCTCCCACCCACCCAATCTGCCCAGAAGGCCAGATCTCCAGGGGAGAGCAGGGGGAGGGGGAGGGATGATTGACAGCTACCCTGTCTGCCAGCTCATCTTGCATGCAGCAAACTCTCAAGCTGTTTCATTATACAGTGTAGTCGCTGCCGAAAAAACCTTCCCAGCAACTTTCATATTATTTTGTTTTTAAAATAGAAGTTTCCTGTGAAATTGCAAATAATTCATCACTGGGCATTTTTAAAAGCATTCACAGGTATTTCAAATGCTACATAATCAAGTTAACAAAAATATAAAGTGTAAGCATCCAAATATTTGAATGCTCTGATTAAATTGGGCCACTTACTCCCAGTTATTTACCATTTCTATAATATTTATTTACCATTTCTATAAGACTTGAGGGCCTGTCTGTGGAGTGTAGATGGAAGAGGGGTGGGGTGGCCTTTTTTTCTTTAAAGAGGACTAAATAAAATATCTTTCTTTAGGAAAAAAATGAGAAGATAAAGTCTCATTCTAAAAATATCTACAGGTTGTCATTTGTAGTTGGTGTACCACAGGGACCCATTCTGATGAAATAATAATAAAGCTTTAAGGTTTACAAAGTGCTTTTTACATACATTATCTCATCAAATCCTCAAAACAACCCTGAGAGAGAGATGCTCTCCTCATCCCAGTCGGCTGCTCACCTGGGGCATCTTACTACCTTGAGGCAGCTAGGTAGGGTAGTGAGTGGATAGAGTACTGGACATGGAGTGAGGAAGTCCTGAGTTCAAATCTGCCTCAGATATTTACTAGCTAAAGGGTAAGCCCTCTCAGCCTCAGTTTTCTCATCTGTAAAGTAGGGGTGATATGAATATTAGTTAAATGAGATAAGGTATGTAAAGTGCTTTGAAAATCTCTCTCAGCCTGTTTCCTGTACTTTAAGATGCTCTGAATTCTCTACACCAGACCTCTGTAAAGGACACATCAAGGTCTGGGGGAAGCCACTCTACTCACAATGTCGAGAGAAGAATTAATGGGTGAACAATACAACACAGAGAGGCCCAATGAAAGATCCTACAAAGTGATGAGAAGGGGCATTAGGGGAGGTAACAGCTCCCACCCCCCCACTGGAGGTCTGCAAGTACAGGCCACTTTGTCAGGGGACTCTTGCTCAATGACTAGACTAGGGGGTTTCTAAACTCCTTCCCAGTTCTTCGGTGAGCAACCAAAAGGCAACGGTTCAAAAGTGAAATTCTTTCTACAGAGGGCAAAGTCAGGAGCAGATCCAACCTGCCAGACAGAACAAGCCCACTGCTTACTCTGTGGCTTCAGATGCTCTAGAATTTGTTGAGAGTCATTTTTTTACAGGTATTTTGTGGGCTGTGGGGGAAGTACTAGAGTATATACATCTTTCAACTCCGCTATCTTGGCTCTGCCCCCTCATTGCTTTCTCAATGGCAGCCTTGCCTGCTGACCATTCAGAAAGCCTCTTTCTGGGGTAACTGCTAACACAGCCTTATTGGAGACCCTCCTGCCTTCTGCAGAGGACATGGGTTATTCCTCAGGGATTTTATTAAGCCTAGGCAAGCAAATTTAAAACATTTGGTCATTTTTTAAAAAAGACAACACTCTTTCTTCCCCTCCCTACCCTACAATGCCCCCCCCACATATGCATCTCACCATAAAAAACTTATTATAATGTGTTTCCTTTTCTCTCCCTTCTCTCCTCTTCCTTTTCATCTTTGCTAAGTGCCAGATTCTGGATTTCTTAGCAGGAATGGTTAAGACTCCAATCCATATCCTCCACCCAGCTGTCAAAATAAGCCATATTCCTAAAGCAAAGAGTGGACCCCATCACTTCCTGACTCAGAGATATTCAATGGCTCCCTATTTCCTTGAGGAGAAATCTAGTGATTGAGGAGAAAATCCAGAATCCCCAGACTGACATTTAAAGGTCTCCTCGTATAGTAGGCACTTTATAAATACTTCTTGACTTGACTACAGAAGAGGTTCAAAGTCTTCATCTGAAGGAATTGTGGGAACTGTGTGAACCACACCCATCACACATTAGACTGCCAATGGGGTCCATGCCAATTAAAAAGATTGAGAACCCCTGTTCTAATCCAGCCCTTTAATTTTACAGATGAGGAAACTGAGGCCCAGGGAAATACCCTAATTCACTTACTGGCAAAAGTAGGATTTGAACTCAGATCCTCTCATTCTAATAAATTTTGTATTCTATCCACCTTGTCCCTTCCTTGAGTATTAAAGTTCTTTTGATCAGTTTTTTCCCTTCATTCCCTAGACACAAAACTGGACCCATTCTTAACAATGTACACTGAACTCTTGTCCTTATGTCATTTATTTATCCCTTTAAGGCTCACGTATTTCAAAAGGTAATTGGCCCCCTACAAGGTCCCAGGAATTCAGCTGCAGTTTGGCTGGCTCATGGAGGTAGCCAAGGAGCTCCTGGGTATGTCTGATACCTTTCTAATAACATGCTGTCCAAATGTTTGGGAGAAGATGGATCAAAGGCAACTCACCTGGACACTTTGAGATGAATCTCTTGTAATCGGAAGCAGTCTGTGGGGTAGGAGGGGAGAAGAGGACCTTCCCAGATGTGGGAAGCTGGCTCTCATCTCCCTTACTCAAGCTCCCCAGACTTGCCCAGCTGGATTTGCCCTTTACCGTGGAAGTACTACCAAGAAAAGTCAACAGTTCACTGGAACTCTCTATGTCTATGGAGACAGGGCTCCAACTAGGAGGATGAGGCTATGTTGTTCTTGGCCTTCATCATCTGGCAATCCTGAGGTCCCTCTGCCAAAAGCCTGTTATACTTGGAATGAGGCTGGGCAGCAAAGAGCACACAGAATCATAGAAAGAGGCTACAGAAGGTCTGAACAACACAGGACATCAGAGCCCACTGAGTTCAGCACCTTTATTTTACATATCTGGATATAAAGGCCTGGGGAGATAGAGTGGGTTGTACCCAGGTAGGGATAGTATGTTATAATGAAAAGTGGATTTGAGGTCAGCAAAGAACTGAGTTTGAGTCTCTTAACTGTTAAGAGCCTTGGTTTTCTTATCTGTAAAATGGCGATAAAAAAAAGGAGTCCCTATTTCCCCTAAATACTATAATGATAAAATAAGATAATATTTACAAAGTTATTTGCAAAGATTACCACATTTTAAGAACGTTAGCTATTATGAGCATCTAGCACATAAGGCTACAATGTCGGGTCCAGAGTCAGGAAGACTTCATCTTTCTGAGTTCCAATCTGACCTCAGACATTTACTAGCTATGTGACCCTAGGCAAGTCACTTCACCCTGTTTACCTCAGTTTCCTCATCTGTAAAATGAGCTAGAGAAGGAAATGGCAAACCAGTCCAATATATTTGCCCAAGAAAACCCCAAATGGGGTCATGAAGTGTTGGACAGGACTGAACAATGATGAAAGATGTAGAATATGCCTAACAAGTCTTGGATTTGGACTAGAACCCAGGATCCTGCCTCCTAAGCTAATGCTCCTTCCACCAAACCAAGACGGCTGCCAGGCTGATAGTCCTAAATTATAGGCATAGCCATACCACTCCCCAGCTCAAGAACTTTTAGTGGCTTCTTATTACTTCTGGGATCAAAAGGCATTCTTCTGCTTGTCACCCACAATCCTTTGCAGCCTGGTTTTACTCCATTCCTCTAGAGCAAGAGTTCTTAACTGAGGTCCATTGACTACACTCAGAGGGAAGAGGGAGGCATTTCTGAGAAGAGGAGTGACACACTTAAATCCATACAGAAGAAAGACTGTTCCATCGGTAAGTATAAAGGATGAACTGGAGCAGGGAAGGAAGAGAGAGGCAGAGCAGTTAAAAGGTTATTTGTTAATGGTCGTAGGGGGTGGTAATGAGGACCCATACTAGGATGGGATCAGTAGAAATAGAGAGGAATAGATGGATAAATAAGATGTGTCTGAAGTAGAATGGATAGGGTGGCTTCCTTGAAAACCTCCATGAATTGAGAAAGATTGAATAAGATATGCTCGATTCATAACTAGGGCAGGGCAACCAGGACTGTTACCTAGGGTGCCAAATTTAGATGGAGAGACATAATTTGAAGACCGTCAGCAACACAGAAATAATGGCACTTTGCGCCTAGTTCGCAGAATCACAGCATCTCAGATCTGGGAGGGACCTCAAAGGCCATCTGAGTTCAACCTGTATCTGAACAAGAATCTTCTCTACCCTATCTCTGTTGCTGCTGTTGTTCCATTGTTTTCAGACATGTCTAACTCTTCGTGACCCCCGTTTGGGGTTTTCTTGGTAAAGATACTGGAGTGATTTGCCATTAATGAGCTCCTTGGCTTGTTGCAATGGAAAGAGCATAAGGCTATGTATGGGGAGAAAGGAACAGGGTTCTAATGGTCCTCTGATGCTAACTACCTATGAATGAATTACCTCCCCTCTGTGGCCTCAGTTTCCTTATGTCTAAAAGGAAGGGATTGGACAGATGGCCTCTGAGGTTCCTTCTGACTGTAGATGAACCCACTACTTTCCAAGATAGTCTATTCCACTTTGGAATAGATCTCAGTTTAGGAAGTCTTCCTTTCACTGGGTCAAGCTGCAAGCATCATTCATTAAAATAAAATGCTACCAGATGGTGTATTGGGATGATCTCCTCCTTTACTCTACCCTGCTCCCCGGGAGGAGAGTGATGCTGCTGATCTTGCATAGCCCTCCCTCACTCAAAACAAAGTCATGTGCATGTCATGCCATCATTTCTCTGATGGTCTTCTTCGGCAATGAAGGATGAACACAAACCCTGCTCCCCTCACCCACATACATCAGCTTCCCCAGCTCTCTCAGGTGTCCTGTGTCCTCTCTCCCACTCTCAACCAAAGATGCATTTTGGGTGACCTGTCCTGAGCTTGGTGCACAAAAATATACCAGACACAAAAATTCCTCATCCTTATGATCACAGCTTCAGAGCTACAAGAAGCAGTAGACAGCCCATGTAAGTGAATCTTCTCACTTTACAGAGGAGACAACCCATTGATTAAACGAGGTGTCCAAACCCCCAGAGGTAAGTACCTGAGGCAAGGTCTGAACCACAGAATCACAAATTGAGAGATGGAAGGCCATCTAGGTCAGTTGCCTTAGTTTACAAATGAGGATCAGGGAGGCTACAGACTGGCCCATGAGTGGTCCCCAAAAGGGGATCTCAAGCCCAGGTCTTCCAATCTGAACCTAGAGTAGTTTCCTACACATCTTGTAGTTCTGGTACCCATCTGTCCTCTTGTGAACATGGCACCCGTGACCCACTGTAAGCCATGGGTTTTACCCCCTTTTTCTTCTCCCCTTTGCTCTTACATTAAGGAGAATTTCTTCATTGGTTAAGTAAATGTTTTCCCATCAATACAAATGGATGGCTAAATCAAACCTTTAGCTAGGGCTCTTATCTCTTAAAGAGAACCATGGATTTACCAACTAATCAGTAGATGAATCAAATACACAATATACAATTTGAGTCCAGAAGGATAATCGGGTCAATTTCTCTGAGGAGGAGGGGTCTGGGTGGGAATTTGCGTATGACTAAAAACAAACAATTGGGTAAATAAAGAGAGCCCACATCCAGCCTCACCGATGTTACTCTTATTGAGCGAGTCAGGTGTTTTGCTGATTAAAAATTGATCCATTTCAAAATCTAATCAACAGAATAGGATTCTTTCATATGTTATCAAGGGAGATGCTGACATCGAAAACCAAACCTGTTATTAACCCATGAACTCCAATGACCTGCACCAGGCTGGGCCCGGAGATGGTAAATTATTCAGTGGTCCAGGAGCAATATTTGTAAGGCTGATGAATTTACGTTGGGCCTGGGCAGCTTGGTGGGTTAAAGCCGATATCACAGCCCCATCAGTCCTTGGAGGCCACAGGGTTCAGCCCTCTCTGCCACTCTGGGTCATGACTGTGAATACATTACCCATGTCTGTCGAGGCCATCAGATGGTGCTAGTCCTTGGACTGCGTGGGGGTGGGAGTGGGGGGAAGTGTTCTCCTCTCTCTCTCTAAGGGAGAGCAGTTCCCTTCCCCTTCTCCTGGCTCAGCCTCCAAGGAGCGTCTGCATGTAATGCTTGGGAGAGGGGGGAGGTGACTTTTAATGGCCAAGTTAATAAATTATTTTCCTGGAATGAGAGAGACAGAGAGAGAGAGAGAGAGAGAGAGAGAGAGAGAGAGAGAGAGAGAGAGAGAGAGAGAGAGAGAGAAAGAGAGAGAATGCCCTCACATGCATACTTGGGGGAGATAGGCATAGGCCAATGCAAACATTTGGGGAATGACCCTACCATTTGTCCAAATATTTTATGTCCTCTTAAAAATGGCCCAGCTGGAAAAGTATTATGTTAAAAGAACATGTTTTCTCTCTGCTTCTTGGAATCCCTGTTTCCTCTAAAACACTCAGGTGCCACTTTGTTCAGGATACCTCCCCGAAATGATTGTCTCTCACTTTGAATGAATACTGTATTTATTTGGGCACATGGAGCATGTGTCCACCCACCTTCCCAAACCCGTACTCAGTATTTTTTCTCAATATACTCTGTATTTACTTGGTTGGGTGGGAGTTCTCACAACAAGGAAATCACAGTCCAGTCCAAAAAAAGAAAAAAAAAGTTCTACAGATGCATTTTTGTTTGGTAGAAGAGAAGCTTCTTGAGGGCAGGGATTTTTTTCACTTTTATCTCTGGAATCTCAATACCAAGCATGGTGCTGGGCATATAGTAGATGGTTTTAGAATAACTGTTGAAGTGAAATGAAGTTATCTGAATTGACGCTTCTCTGTGGAATGGATTTAAATGTGCATTTGTCTCTTTCAAGTCCATTGGAGCAACTGGACTTTGAATTAAGCCTAATTAGTAGTCTTGGGGTCTAGTAAACAATAAAAGCTAAGTAAACAAGAAAAAATTTTAATACCAAAGTTTACATATTCAGTCAATCAACTTCTTAGGTGGGACAGTGAATAGTGCACTGGGCCTGGTGGCAGGAAGACTGGAGTTCAAATCCAGGATGACCCCTGGCCAAGTCATCCTTTCTTTGCCTCAGTTTCCTTAGCTGTACAATAGGGATAATAAAAATAGCATCTACCTCTTGGGGTTGTTGTGAGAATCAAATAAGCTAATATTTGCAAAGCACTTAGCACGGCAGCTGGCACATAGTAGGTGCTTAATAAATAATTGCCTTTTTCTTTTCTCCACTATGAGTCAGGCTTTGTGCTAAGCTCAGCAATAGAAAGAAAGGCAAAAATACAGTCCTTGCCCTCAAGGAGTGCATGTTCTAAGAGCAGAGACAACATGGGAATAACTAGATACCTTCAAGAGGGATCAGCCGCCAGCAGAGGAAGGAATTGATAGAGGCCTCCAGGAGAAGGTGGAAGTTAAGCTGAGTTTGAACAAAGTCAGGTAGCTTGAGTTGGTTCATAAGATATGTAGAGGGAGTAAGGTAATATAGGATGTCAAAGGTAAAAAGAGAGAAGGCCAGAAAGGTAGGAAGGAGGCATATAATACAAAGGACTTTGACGGATAAACTGAGGATTTTATATCTCATCTGGGGGGTGGTGATAGGGAGTTGCTAAGTTTATTGAGTAGGGGAGTAACATGGTCAGACCTACAGCTGAGAAAAACAACTTGTGGCAGCTGAGTGGAGGATGGATAGAAATGGGGAAAGATCTGACGTAAGGAGACAGAATATAATGATCTAGGTGAGAGGGGATGGGAAGGTTTGAGTTAGGGCTGAGGGGAGTATCAGAGGCAGAATAGGGCATGTGATGTAAAGGCAGGAATGAAAAGATTTAACAACAGATTGGGTATGATGGCTATCAATGCAAGGACTCAAGGATGACACTGAGGCCATGGATCTGGGTAACTAGGAGATCGGTGGGACCCTCAGAGTACTGCTGGAGGAGCAGAAAATTTAATAGCAATTTCCCCATGTCTGAAATTCAATTGCTAATCTGTCTCATCAGTTATATTTGGAAAGGGAAAAGAGATCAAGGTTTTGAGGGCAGAGGCCTGCCAGTGAAAGAGAGAGAATCTCAGCCTGGGGGCTTTCCACGGATTGACTGTGTGGCCTGGGACAGAGCCCTTAAAAGTCCTGACCTTTTGGACAGAGCAGTGTAAGGATAGTGCTGATCTTAGAGTTAGGAAGGGTTCAAATCCCACTTTACATACTTCCTGGCTGTGTGACCCTGGACACATCCCTTAATGTCTCTGAACATTATATATGTTCATATATATTTATGTGTGTATATATATATATGTCCTATATGTATATGTATATATAGTATATGTGTGACCTTAATCCTTGAATGTCTCTGAACATTTTATGTGTTCATATATATGTATGTATATATGTCCTATACATATGTATATATATGTCCTATAATCCACAAAATGGAGATAATAATGCTTATCTCCCTCACAGAGCTGTGATTATCAAATAAGATGACATATAGGATGTTTCAAAATTCTTGATATAATTTTTAGCTTTAGTAGCTTAAAACTACTTTTGGCATACCCTGTTAAGTTATTAAAACTGTATGTTATGTACTTGTCAAATCTGGAAGCATTTTATAAATGTGAGCTGTTTTTATTCTGTATGTCTGTTTCTATAGTGGTTATTATGTTTGTCTGTTTTTGGATTACCAGTTTCTATAGTGTATGTGTATATATATATATATATATATATATATTAGCTATTCCCTACACATGATGGGGGGCAGTTAGGAGGCATAGTATATAGAATGTTAGTCATGATGACTCACTTTCTTGAGTTCAAATCTGGCTCAGACACTTGCTAGCTGTGTGATCCTGGTCAAGTCACTTAACCCTGTTTGCATCAGTTTCATCATCTGAAAATGGGCTGGAGAAGGAAATGGCAAACCACTCCAGCACCTTTGCCAAGAAAACCCCAAATAGTCATTAAGAACTTACTTAACCTTGTTTGCCTCAGTTTCCTCATCTGTATAGTGAGGGAGAGAAGGAAATTACAAACCACTCCAGTATCATTGTCAAGAAAAGCCTAAATAGGGTCACGAAGAGTCAGACATAACTGAACAACAACATATAAAATGGAAGAACAGATCAGTCTTTACAAAGTTTTGGGACCTTAGAAGAAAAGAAAGATTATCCACAAATTTCAAGCATTATTCATGACTTTCCTGTTTGCATGGAAGTCATCCTGGAATCATCCTTTTCTCCTTCATCCCTCAAAGACAATCATTTACCAAGTCTCAGCAATTCTCTCTCCCCAGTATCTCTTCCCTTGGTTCACTCCCACAAGTTACAGCCCTCACCCAGACCCTCATCACTTCTCACCTGGATTACTTAGTAGCACAGCCTCCCAATGGATCTCCCTGCTTCCAGTCTCTCCCTTCTCTAAAGCTACCAGATTGATGTCCCTAAGGCACAGGTCTGACTATATCGATCTCCTGTTCAGAAACCTTCACTGGCTGCCCATTGCCATTAAAAGGAAGTGCAAACTTCTTACTTCAATTTTTAAGGTCTTCCACAGTTGACTTCCAACATATTCTTCCAGTCTTATTACCCAGTCTCTCTGATTTGCATCCCAGACTAATCAGGCTGCTGAAAACCACCTCATCATCCCTCTATCCCTCCTCCTCTTTGCATAATAACAATAGCAACAGTTGCAATCCTTCTGCTGGTGGACAGAAGTTTCTTGTTTCATCATCATAATGATCACCATCTTCACAACAGCTGGCATTTCTATAGCACTTCTAGGGTTGCAAACATCTTTACAGATATCATTCCATTTGATTCTCGAAACAACTCAATGAGAGACTTCAGTATTGTTCTCCCCATTTTACAGATGAGAAAAATAAGACTAAGAGCCAAGAAGTGATTTGTCTAGGGTCACAGGACAATAGATTTAGAGCCAGAATAGATTCAGATCCATTTGGTCAAACCCTCTAATTTTATAAATGAGGATGCTAAGAGCCAAGGGGGTTTAGTGACTTGCCCGTGGTCCGCAGTCAGTAAGTGTCAGAGGTGGGATTTGACACCAGGTCTTCCTGGTTTCATGCACAGCACGCTGTCTATGAAACCAGCTCTACTGTCCTGAAGTCTAAAGATTTTGTCTGCTTTGGCTGGAACCCACAAACCATCAGAGAGGCCAAATGTCTGTGTCTGAATCCAAACACATGCCAACGCTGGAGTCTCCCCAGTGGCTGCCAGAAAACAGGTCACGCTTCAATCAACACAATAAAGCGCATGCATCAATCCCCTGTTAGCCAAGCTCATAGGGCTGTGCTCAACTTCAGCCTTCCTACTTTAGGAAGAGGAGAGGATACTTCATCATCACTGGGGGAGAAGGAGTGGAGCATCAACAATTTTGAATTATTAGAAGTTGTCTGAAAGTGGATCTTTGGTTCTCCATTACTGCCTTACTATGTTATCCTAGGACCCCAGAGTTGGAAGAATCTGTGGAATTCCTGTAATCCAGAGGTCCTAAACAAGCAACTGAGATGGACTGCCTCAGTATTCCTTGATGTGCCAGCAAGGAGCCAAGGACTTTTCCACTGCAGAAGATGAACAGATTACTCACTACCTATGTGCCTTGAACAAAAACCTTACTTCTCTGGGCCTCAGTCTCCCCACATGTAAAATAAGGGAGTTGGACTAGATGACTCGTCCCAACTTGGGATTTATAATATAGAATCAGAAGCTCTTGGAGCTGAAAGGGACTTCCTAGGTGATCAGGTCCAACCTGTCTCTGACACAATCCCTTCCATGACATGGCATCCCTGACCAGTGAGCGTCAAGAAAATCATCATCGTAACAGCTAATGAGAGTGAACATCTCTATAGAGCCAACTAGGTGTCAGTCTGTGCTAAGAGCTTTCCAATGATTATTTCCTTTTATCTTCACAACAATCCTGGGAGGTAAGTGCTATTATTATCCTTAGTTTACAAATGAGGAAACTGAGGCAAACAGAGGCTAAGTAATGGCTATAATAATAATGACTAAAATTTATATAGAGCCTACTGTGTGCCAGGCACTGTGCTAAGTGCTTTACAATCATCTCCCTACAATAACCCTAAGAGGGGTTATTATTCCTATTTTACAGATAAGGAAACTGAGGCAAACAGAAGTGAAACCACACAGTAATAAGTGTCTGAGGCCACATTTGAACTCAGGTTTTCCTGTCTCCTGGACCTATGTTCTATCCACTGTACCACTTAGCTGCCTCAAGCCAAACAGAATAGAGAACAAAAGGGTACTGGATTTGAATTCAGAGGCCCTGGCTTCAAATCCTGCCACTGCCACTTACTACCTGTGTGACTTTGGATAAGTCACTTAGACTGGGCCTCAGTTTCCTCATCTATAAAATTAATCAATAAGCAGTTCTTTTGTGCCAGGCACTGTGCTAAGCCTTGGAAATACAGTGACAAAAATAAGACAGTCCTTACCCTCAAGAAACTTAGGGAGTTTGGGATAGGGAGAGGATCAGGTGGATGGGATGACTTCTAAGATCTCTTCTGGCTTTAAATCTAAGATACCAAGTTTTGCCTAAAGACCACTGTGAGTAGGGAGTCCACCTCCCAAGATGGCCCATTCTGCCCATGAATAGTTCAGTTCTGACCGTGCCCATTCTGCTCATGGACAGCTCGGTTCTGATGGTGCCCATTTACTTGTGGACAGCTCAGTTCTGACTGTTAGGAAGTTCAGCTTTGCCTCCAGCTGAAATCTGCCTCTATTCTGAGGCGGCTGGAAAGCCTCAATACTAAAGGGTTTCCCTAATCATGCCTGACTGCTGTGCCAAAGCTGCCAACAACCACATCCTTCTAACCTGCCACTTAATGAAAATGCTCGGGCTGCCGGCAGCATCCAGCGGCTTGGCTGCTCCAATCCCCCTAGCTGGAGGATGGAGCCCCAAGGCACAATGTGAAAAGGCTGACGCCACCGAGTGAACCCTTAAAGACGACAATGAATCTTCCCTTAAATAATAATATATTTATAAGTCTAAAGCTCCTCTGACCTCTCCTCAAAGCAAAATAATCCCCCAAGGCCCTCGGACCCGATCATATTGATCCTGTCTGCTCTGTAATTTCACAGTGGGGCTCTCCAAAGAGGCAATCTCCCAGACTTCCTCTGCCCGGCATGCTAGAGGGGAGACAGCTGGGCAGGGCCAGGGACCAGGCAAGAGCAAAGACAGAAGTGGGGGGGGGGGGAATGAGAGAGAAGGGAGAAGGGAGGAGATGGTGAGGTGGTGGGGGAGGGAGGAAGGGAGGGAAACAGAGACACAGAGAGAGACAGGGATAGAGAAAGAGACAAAGAGAGACAGAGAGAAAAGGAAGGAGGGGAGACAGAGACAGAGAGAAACAGACTGAGACACAGAGATACATAGAGACATTGATAGAAAGAGAGAAAGAACAGAAAATGTCAGGGAAGGAGAAGTGATTATTTAATACTAGTAATACAAGCATCATTTCAGTCAATCAGTCAGCAGTCATTGCGATACAAAGAAAGGCAAAAGACAATCCCAGCTTTCAAAGAGCTCGCCGTCTGATGGGAGAGACTACATGAAAACAACTTAGTTACACATATATATATAAATATATACACACACATATATATAATATGTAATGTATTATATATATATATATACACATATGTGTGTGTGTGTGTGTGTGTGTACAGGAAAAATGGAAAATAAGCATTAAAGGAATTAAGAAAGACCCCTATCTTGACAGGGAGGTCTGCTTGGGAGCATGAGGCATTTCACAAAGTGCTAAGCTAGAAGGAACAGCTCTTTTCAAAGTTTACTTGGGGATCAACCATTTTTAAACTCACACTAACATCAACCAGGGGGTGCATCAGCAGGAAAGACTCATCTGGCTGCCTCTGCCTTGGAATGATCACTCACCTCTTTCCTGCCTCCTCGGGACACAGAAGAAAATACAGATGTGCTGGGTATGATAGAGGGTGCTGTCTGTAGCCTGGGATACCCCGAGTATGCTTTAGGAGGGAGGTAGTCACTGCAGACATGCAGGGGGCTCCAGGTCTGGCTGCTCCTTTTCTCACACACCAGGTCAAGGGCTCATGTTTACATGGCTTAAATATTTTCCATCCTGACTTCCAAGAAAACCAGACAGAAATCAATGCAGCTGGCTCTCAGTGCCCAGAGTCCTCTACCTATCCGCAAAGGAGCCCAAGTTCATCTACCTTTTCCTGTAAAGTGGCTTTTAGCCCACACTTCAGCGTTACCAAGAATAGTGGGGATGAGCAGTCTCCTCAGAACCCTGGCCAGGGAACCCCTCCCCCTATGATGGCAGTCCTGGCCAGTATCTCCCATGTCATGCAATTGATTTCAAGAATTCAAACCCAGGTTCTTTGACTTTGAACCCACAGATTTTTCTAATGCAATACACATAGCCATTTAGGTCCAAGAAATCTTTCATTTATTTCTAAGCTTCAGGAAATGGCATTCCTCTATCATACTCCAGAAAAACATGGTAAAATGAGCGATCAGGAACCTTCTGTGAGTGGCTTTTCAGAAAAGACTGACTGTTCTCTATGGGCCAACAATCTGGCCAGGGAACCCCTCCCCCTATGATTCTAGGAGGTCACATGGGCTGGAGCAGGGATAGACCAAGAGGTATCTCTTTTCATATGGAGAGTGAGTGCTGACCAGATGGCAGCAAATGGGATAGTGAATGGAGGAGCTGGTATCAGGAAACTCTGGGTTTAGAATGCTGCCTTAGATACGTTCTAGTGGCATGACCTTGGACAAGTCATTTCACCTTTCTAGACCTCAGTTTCTTCATCTACAAAATAAGAGTACTGGATCTGATAATCTTTAATTTACCTTTTAGCTCTAGGTCTATGACTCTCACTTTTT
Source organism: Bettongia penicillata ogilbyi (assembly GCA_023548195.1). NCBI lineage: Eukaryota > Metazoa > Chordata > Mammalia > Diprotodontia > Potoroidae > Bettongia > Bettongia penicillata. The sequence continues at coordinate 1,582,346 of JAJHZJ010000754.1, forward strand.
TAGGTCTATTTCTTAATCTGTAAAGGGAATGACTTCTAAATCTATGATAGCTTGAGATTAATGATATTCAGGAAGCATTGGCGGTGATTGTTGCCATTCATTGTAAAAAAGGACCAAAATGACATCTCTATGCTAGAATTAAGTTATAGTGAAGCAGGTAGAAAGGGGGAAGAGTAGGATAGACTGGTGATGATCCAGGCAAGAGACCCAGAGAAAGACACCCAAGAGGCTGGGTGGTGAAAGACATGGATACAAACTCCAGGAAGGAGAAGGGAGCATGGATGGATCACATAATCTTAGATCTGGAGATAAAAGGGCCTTCAGAAGTCACCTAGTATAAACCCTGTCATTGTCCAGATGAGGGAACTCAGTTCCAAAGAATTCAAGTGACTTGGCCAAGGCCACACAGGGTCTAGGTGACTTGGTTGTTGTCCTTTACTCTCAAAGAGGATAACAATGACACAGTCCAACGGTGGCTGATCAAGAAGAGCTCAGAAGTCTCTACCACAGGTCAGGTACAAATATTCCACATGAATATTTGGAGTGGAGATATCTCTAAATTTGTGAATCTCACATTTCTTTTGAACTACTGGGATTCTACTTCATTCATAGAACACAGAGCCTTCTTTGATGTTGGCATGCCATGCTGGGCAGTCCTGTGCCAGTATCTCCCATGTCATGCAATTGATTTCAAGAATTCAAACCCAGGTTCTTTGACTTTAAACCCACAGATTTTTCTAATGCAATACACAAAGCCATTTAGGTCCAAGAAATCTTTCATTTATTTCTAAGCTTCAGGCAATGGCATTCCTCTATCATACTCCAGAAAAACATGGTAAAATGAGCGATCAGGAACCTTCTGTGAGTGGCTTTTCAGAAAAGACTGACTGTTCTCTATGGGCCAACAATCTCATGGTGTGATGCCTCACATAGCGTTACTGCGCTGCCTGGCAGGTTTCTTTAAAACAGGGAAAACCAGGCAATCTTTTGCAGACTCATACATAGATACACACACACACACACACACATATGTGTGTGTGTGTGTATATATCCACATGCATACACCCATTTATATATGTGTGTGTATATATATATATGTGTGTGTGTATATATATATATATATATATATATATGCATATACACACCCACATTCCCACATGCATACTCACATCATAATCTGTGGGAAGTATTTTTTCCACCATATTGCCAGAGTTATTTTGGGGATATGTATCGTGTTTCTGTGTGTATAAGTTTACCCCACGATATATACCCCTCCTGTCCACACCCTCTCTGAAGAAAAAAGCCAAGAAGCAACTTAGGCAAAATCAGAGAAAGGAATGTCGATGTCCTATAAACTGCATATGCAAAACCAACCTCCCCCCACCTTCTGACAGAATTGATTAAGCACTGAGACAAAGAGGGAGGAAAGAATTGTGCTGAATAGCAGCAGGTGCCCTATGCCTTGAGGGATATGCAGCCTACCCTGGCATGTAGATCCCTTTTGTAAAATGGACCAAGTTGCCTGGAAGACATTGTCCAGGAGGCGTAGGAGTAGGAAAGGAGATGGACTGGTCATGTAGGGAAAGCAAAGGAAAAAAGAGAGGCAAGTGTTGAACATGTGTCTAAGGGTGTTTAAGAAGGCACAGGACTCTAAATTGGGAACCAGAAGGAAAATCTTGGGAACCATCCAGCCCAACCCCTAAGTTTTATAGATGAGGAGACCGAGGGTCAGAGAGGTCACAAAATCAGATTTACATCTGAAAGAGATCTCAGAGAATAACTAACCCAACTCCTACATTTTACAGATGAGGAAACTGAGGTCCAGGGAAGTAAGGTGACTTAACAGCTAATAGGAACCTTAAAAACCATTGATTCCAACCTTCTCATGTGAAGACAAGAAAAATGGGGTCCAGAGATATATGAGATAGCATTATAGATCAACAGCTGGAAGGTACTGCAAAAGCCATCCATTTCAACCCTCCAAAAGAGAGAATTGAGGCCCCAGAAGGGAAAATGACTTTTCTAAGGTCACATGAGTGGGTAGAGTTAAAATTTGAAGCCAATTCCTCTGGTTCAAGAGCTAGTGTTCTCTGGACTGCAGCATGATGCTCTTATCAGTATGGGGTGGATAGTCTAAGGAAGATGTCAGTGGCAACGTAGTACAGTGGTAAGATCCCTAGCTCTGGAATCAAATGATATGGCTCTGACATTGCCTAGCTGAGTGACCTTAGGCAAATCCCTTCACCTCCAGGGCTGTAGTTTCCTTAACATATAATATGAGAAAGAAATCTACACTATTAAAAGCAATGTGTGGAAAAAATGGTCCAAGTTAATGATAATGAGAAAAATACAAATTAAAGCAACTCTGAGGTTTCACCTCACAGCCATTAAACTGCCAAAATCAAAAAAAAAAAAGGAAAATGATAATTGCTGGAAGGACTGTGGGAAACCCTTTTGTTCAAGTCATGCTGGAAAACGATTTGGAATTATTCCTCAAAAGGCATGTGTATCCCTTTGATCCGGAGATACCAAAACTAAGCATATACCCCAAAGAGATTTAAAAAAAGAGGAAAAGGAGCCACCTGTACAAAAATATTTATAGCAGGCTCTGGAGTTGGTTTGTTTTTTGGAAGGGTAAGGAACTGGAAACTGAGAGAATGCCTACCAGTTGGGGAACGGCTGAATCACTTACAGTATATGAATGTAATGGAATACTATTGCTCCATAAGAAGTGATTAAAGGGAGGGTTTTAGACAAACCCAGGAAGATTAGAATGAATGGATTCACAGAAGTGAACAGAACCAGCAAACAATTTATACAAGAACACTACTGTAAAGAAAAACAACTCTGAAAGACCTGAGGATTCTGAGTGAGGTGACCATCCATGACTCTAGAGACCTGAAGACGAAGCGCTGACATCCAGCTCCTGACAGAGATGATGGACTCAAGATGTAGAATGAGACACAGTTTTTTTGCAGATAACCAACACGGGAATTTGTTTTGCTTACCTATTCATGTTTGTTACCAGGGTTTTCTTTTTCTGATTCCAGTGGGGAAGGGGAAAAGGGAGGAAGAAAAAAATACTAATTTTTATGAAATAAAGGGATTGATGAGATGACCTTTTGGATGAGGTATCTTTCAGCTTTAATCTATAGTTGAAAATATTTCATACTATTCTAGAGAGTAGCATGTTATAAGGTAGGATAAGTCTGACTATTTCTATTTTACACATGAGGAAATGGAGGCCTAGAGAAGTGACTTACTCAGGGTCATACAGCTAGTGAGTTCTGATGTTATGATCACGAGCTAACAATTGGTGAAGATTTTAGCTAACATTAACACAGTGCCCTAAATTTGGCTCAGCTCTTTCTTTACATACTCCATAAATTACCTCATTTACTCGTCAGCCCCACTTGACAGATCAGACCCAGAGAGGTGATTCATGATGCTAACAAGCAGCCAAGCTGAAATTCAAACTCAGGCCCTGCGTCCCCAGCTCTACGGCTTTTGCCATCCCCCACAGTGCCAATGACTTTCTAAGGGACTGCAGAGAGGACAGCCTCTCTCTCTAGGCTGCAAGCTTCTCCACCAGGCAAAGGGGGTTGGTTCACCCCACTTTTTCCTTGGTGCTTGGCAGTGTCCTGACCAGGGCTGCTGGGGGAGAAGGATGGAAGAGAAGGGATGGGGAAGAAATAAGTGCTGTTCATACACCATGTGAGGATGACACATAGGGCCAGGAGAACCAAGATAAACAAGGGCAGTGTGGTCACATAGAGGGAGCTGATGATCAAAGGGTGTGGGTGCTGGTTTCTACTGGAGGACCAAAGAATCAAACCATGGACCTGGATTTAAGACTGCAGGGGGATGGCTGGTTTGTGTCAATGTTTCAAGGCAGTCAGTTCTGAGGAGGTATAGACTCTTTGAGGCCCAAGCCAGTTGGGTGTGACTGAGTCTTAGGAACATGTGCTACCTACAGTAATGGTACCAAGAGAAGCTGGCAAGTGTTAGTGGAGGAAGGACCAGGTTCAAATCTTGCCCCTATCACCTTGGGCAAGTCATTTTGACTTTCTCTGACATCTACCTCTTCTGTAAAGTGAGTGAGTTGGACTTGATGACCTCTGAGATATCTTCCAGTTTTAGGGCTACAACCCTATGATCTATGACCATGACCTCTGCCCACTGGCTTTACAGTGGGAAGAGCCCTGGCTGGGCCAGGAATCACAAGATCAGGGCTCTAGTCTCTTCTCTGTGGATGGATGCTAACTAAGCAAATGTTCAACCTCACAGGAGCAGAGTTTAAACCTGATCTATAGAAAGAATAGAAATATTCTATAGAAATGTGAGCCATTATTGCATACAAAGGAAACAAGGTGTGTGGCAGATAATGCACTGGCCTTGGAGGCAGAAAGACCCGAGTTCAAATCCTGTCTTTGACTATTACTGAGTGACTTGGGACAAGTCACTTAACTTCTGTGCCTCAGTTTCCTGTTTTATTAGAGGAGTTGGACTGGATGTCCCCTAAGGTCTTTTCTAGTTCTAATTCTATGATCCTCCCTGGGTAAGTCCCTTAACCTCTCTATGCCTTGATTGCTTTACCTGTCAAATGAAGGAATTGGAACTGGTGATTTCTAAGGTGCCTTCAAATCTCTAAGTCTATGATCCTATGAACTGGGAGGATCAGCAAAGGCCTTCTGTGAGAAGCAGTCCCTGAGCTGAGCATTAGAGGGATTCAAGGGGCAAAGAGGGAGAGCACATCAGGCATGGAAGAGAGCCAGGACAAATGTTCAGAGGTGGGAGATGAAATCCATGTGCAAGGAAGTACGACCCTGGCTACGATGGATGTGTGAGAATGTGAGGGGGAGCGGTATGCAGTAAGCCTTCAGAGATAGACTAGAGCCAGGTTGTGAAGGACTTTTAATGCCAGGAGCTATGGAAGCTACTTAGGGAAAGGATGCAATCACACCTGGACTTTCGAAATTATCAGTTGGGCAGATACTAGAAGGATAGAGGAGAAACTAGAGGCAGTGAACCCAAGGAGGAGGCTGGGGAAAGTGGTGACAGAGATTCATGTGAGTGCAGGGATGAGGGGAATGAGTACTACTTAGCAGGACTCCTTAAGCTTTTCCCACTTGAGACCCCTTCATTGACCCCATAGGAGGCCATGACCCACAGTTTAAGAAGCACTGCTAGAGAACACAGAAGGGAAAATCCTATGGGCTAGCTAACAGGTCATCCAGATTCTGAAACAATATTTATGTGTCATACTAACTAGCTGTGTGACCCTGGGCAAGTCACTTAACCCCTATTTGCCTCAGGTCCTCATTTGCAAAATGAGCTGGAGAATGAAATGGCAAACCACTGCAGTATCTCTGCCAAGAAAACCCCAAATGGGGTCACAAAGAGTCGGACACAACTGAAAAATGACTAAACTACAGCAAGCAGCAATTCACAATGCTGTCGGGCCAAACTGTCCAGATATTTAGCATAACAGGGAAGCAAGCAAAGGGTGCCTGTGAATTCATCTGATGCAGGGCCTGGCCCCTCTCAAGTTAACAGCCCCGGGTCCTGAAATTAGCTACCTGCTAGCCCGGAAGGGTAATGATCTTCTGCATAAACACATATTTACCCAATTTTTCAGAACGAGCCTTGTTTATTCAACAAGCCCAAATGGCTCATATGGACCCATTAAGTTCCATTGCATCAATCTACAGAGTAGGGCTGGATAATGAATCAGGACCTTGGAGCTATTACCATGCTAATAAGGATGTGTGTAGCCCAAAATATCACCATGCAGAGACAGCAGCCAAATTCCCCGGCACCAGCAGCTTTTAAGCCCCTCCAAGCTGAGCTGCTCCAGCTCCATTGGGTTGAGTTGAGTTGGAAGGCAGGCCTAAATAAGAGCGTGCTTACCCGAGCGCCCTCTCCAAAAGCAAAGCTACGCTTGACTTAGTCGGGTACAAAGAAGCAGAGAAAAAACAGAAACCTACCATGTTCACGTGTGTGCGCCTGGGCGATTTGATCCGTTAGCACAGGGAGCAGGCGGGGTTTTCCCCCCCAGTATAACATCCAATGACAGCCCCAGAAGCCTCGAAAACCGCTGGCACCAAAGAGTTTAGAACAGTGTTTCACTGAAAAAATCGGGAAAAATAATTTCCCCTTAGGCTGGAGCTGGGAGCAATTTCTTCACACCCACTTCCTCAAACCCAAGTTAAATAATACTCCATCATAAAAGGAACAAACAAAACAGAAGATACTTTATCTACTTTATGTCCTTCATTTTACAGATAAAGATGCTGAGACCCAAGGAGTGCAGTGGTTTCTCCAAAGTCACATGCAACTGCTTAAGGACCACAGCCAGGAGTTGAACTCAGAGCCTAGGACTACAGATACAGTGCTGTCCCTCTTCCTTGTTTTCCCATTTAAATTTCTCTTCCTTTTTGGTTCTGTCCATGCAGCTTCCACACTACATCCTACCCCCAGCCCCAATCCTTCTTCTCACTCCCCAAGTCCACCAACCTAGGCACTTGACCTTTTTACCTCATTCTCCAGATACGGAAGCTACCATTCAATGGATGCCGCAGGCATCCACGCACCCATCCTCCAGCTCCCTAATGGCTAGCTAGCCACTCATTGGAGCCACCATTTCATTTTCAAAATTGTGTTCCCCTTGGATCTACTGTGAATGTCTGTGTTCTCACAAAGCTCGCTTTCCAGGGTTTAGCATGTCAGCTCTTGAGAGCAGGGACTTCAATTATCTGGCATAATTTTATTTATTGAAAAGCGCCATGTACACTTTACAAGCGCCGTATAAATATTTAATAATAATAAAATGCTAACAGACCCTTAACAAGGAGAGTGCTGGCCTGATCCCCCATCTGTATGTGTGTATGTCTACATCTCTATCTAGACTAATGCACAGAGACCCGGGTGTGCACAGATGTGCACACACAAACACAAACACACACATTGTGCAAGAAGCAAGAAACACATATTTTAATTCCAGCAGGAGAATTCATAGATAACGCTTTATGAATGTCCCAGCTCTCCTTCTCCATTGGTATAAACCCTGGAGTGTTTTTCCCAGCTCTCCTTCTTTGTGCATCCCCCCATCCTTCCCTAAAGACACACCAGAGTAAAAATAGACAAAAGGAATCAGTTCTTAAATCCTTGGAGATCCCTCCTTCTGGAAGATGTGCTTTACTTAAGTCCTTTCCATGCTCCCTGGTGGAGATAAGTTCTGGTCAGCCAAAGAGGCAGGTTTTAGCCTAGGATTTTCTGAGATTGCTGGGTGATGTCAACTAGAAAAGCTGTAGCATCTCCATTTTGTTCATCCATTCATTCAGACCACTAAAAACGAGTACTGCTCTCAGAATGTTATGTATCATTCATTCATTCCGTAATGTTATGTATCATTCATTCATTCACATTCATTCAGATTTCGTTTAAAGGAGCTCTGCTCTCAAAGGATTTTATCTCACTCATTCATTCAGACTTTTTAAAAAATGAGTACTGTTCCCCTATAATTTCCTAAATTTGTCATTTATTCATTCACATTCACTCATTCATTCAAACTTTTTCAAAAAGGAATTTTGCTCCCAGAATATTACATATCATTTATTCACTCACATTCATTTGTTCATTCATTCATTCATTCATTCAGATTTGATTAAAAAGTAATTCTGCTCATGGAGTGTTATATATCATTTATTCATTCACATTCATTCATTCAGATTTGGTTAAAAAGAAATTCTGTTCACAGAGTGTTATGTATCATTTATTCATTCACATTCATTCATTCAAACTTTTTTTTTTAAGAAAAGGAATCCTGCTCTCAGAGAATGTCTCGTTCATTCATTCATTCAACCAACATTTAATCAGGTGACTATTATGGGGAAGGGGTTGCAGAATAAAAGTTCCTGCTTCCATGGAGCTCAGTCTAGTAAGGGAACAGGAAAAAAACACATAATTCTTATACTCAACATTATAAAATAAGTGAATTAAGGAGGTACACCACAAAGTGTGAGAATTAATAGGACACCTTTTAGGAAGAGAGAAGATCTGTGATGTCTTCACAGAAGAGAGACCATTTGCACTGGGCTAGTTAGGATAGTTAGGCATAAAACAGACAAAGAGAGAAGGGCCTTCTACGTAGAGGAAGGCTCATCATGACAGCAAGGTCTGGAAGTGGACAGCAATCCTGGTTAGCTAGAGCAGAGTCCTTGGAGACTCTCAACAAAGGCTCTGAGTTACAAGCTGTATCTATTTTTCAAAAACCAAAGTTCTCTAGTCAATAATCCAGCTCAGAGTGGCAGTGTGGTATAATGAATAGAGTACCAGGATGACCTGGGTTCAGATCCTGCTGCTGCTATATACTACCTATGTGGCCCTGTTCAAGGGGTGTCAACTCTTACGGTCTCTAGGATTAAAATGACAAGAGATGGAGGAGGAAATATCCACGCTAGGAGTTGTCGATGCCAGTGATGTCTCACATCTGGACCAAACATCCTGCCTACTAAGGCCAACAACCACCTCAGTTGTGCCTCAAAGCTAGAGCATTAATGAGTATAATGGTAATGTTAGGATGAAAAAGCAGAATGGGAAATCAAGTCAGAAAGACCTTGGTTCAAATCCTGCCTCTATCCCTTTCTAGCTAGTTGTATGATTTTGGGCACATCAACAAACCAAAGCAGTTCTTTGAGAAAATATAATTACTGATTATTACAGAATTACAGAATAAAATTGCTAATTTAGCTTCACTTGTGTTCAGATCCTACTCATCCCACAAAACAAACATACTTATATAGTGATTTAAGGTTTACAATTATTATTAACAATTATGCAACAATTAAGTTACACATGTGGACCTCATGTGACCCTCCCAAACTTAAAAGCTGCAAGTAATTATCACTCCCATTTTACAGATGAGGAAACTGAGCTTCCCAAGTTACATGACTTGTCCAAGGTCACAGATGTCGTAAGTGTCAGAGGTGGGATATGAATGCCTGATCCCAAGTCTGGCACTTTTTTTGGAGGGGGCAGAAAGGCAATGGGGATTAAATGACTTACCCTGGGTCACACAGTTAGTAAGTGTCTGAGGCTGGATTTAAACTCAGGTCCTCCTGACTCCAGAGCCCTGTTCTCGTTTGGCACTCTTTTAAGTAAGGCTTCTAAATCTTTTGTGTGTGTGTGTGTTAAGGACCCTTACAGCCATCTTCTGAATAGGTCCCTTCCCAGAATCAGAATCATTTTTTAAAAATTCATAATTCAAGGAAACACTAAATTTCAGTTAGAAGTCAGTGAAAATAGAAGTGTAATATTTTTCCCATGCAAGTTCATGGACCTCCAAAATCTACCTGCAGACTCGATGGGGTCTGTGGATCCAAGGGTAAGAACCCATGGCTCTTAAGTAATGTTCTTAATCCCTTCCGACCTGTTCTCTTCTTCTCCAACACTTTAGCTGGGCCTGGTTATTTGCTTCCTTGTCTCCTCTGCAAATGGAGTTTCCTTTCTACCTTCTCTACTTCAATGGTGCCCATTTGGAATAGCCAACATTAGTAACTGTCCCTATTTGGAATACCCATCTTTAGCAATTGTCCCTATATGGAATATCCAACCTTACCAGTTGCCCCCATTTGGAATGCCCATCTCTTTTTCTGTTCTTAAAATGCCACACTTCCTTTAAACATTAGCTCATAACCCATTTTTCTATACAAGGCTTCCTCTGCCAAGTCCAGCAGAGGTTCAAGTCACCATCCAAGGGATTCCTACCGTGTTTACAGGCATTACCACATAGGCAAGGTTTGGATTATACAGCATCATATGCTTGTCTAGGTTCTTTCACTTGAATGCAATGATGTATCCTCAACAATTCCTACCACAGTGCTAGCCACATCAAGGCATTTAAAAAATTATTATTGGTTGGCCTTGTTATTGTAAAAGAAGCATCGAAATATCTGGCCTGGGAGGGGCCTGAGAACAGAGAAGAAAGAATAGCAGGGCTTAGGAGCTCCTAGAGGAGCTGGGATTAGTGGTACATGCTTGTAACCCCAGATACCAGGGAGGATGAGGCTGGTAGATTCCTTGGGATTGGGAGTTCTGAACTGCAGTAGGGTTAAAGTTGATCATTAGCCTACACTAGATCTATCACTAACATGGGCTCCATTATTAGGGTCCCATAAGGCTGCCAAACCCAGAAGTAGGTCTAGACAGAAATTCGGAGGTGATCAGAGTAGGTTGAGTCTAGGAGCGCATGCTGTACTTCATCCTGGATGAGACTGGGAGGCCTAGTCTCAAAAATAAAAACAAAACAAATAGGCAAAAAGACTGTTTACAAGGACTGTCAAGACTGAGAGGGCCCTTAGAACATGGAATGTCAGAGAGGAGAGGGGCCTTAGAATGTCAGAGATGGGAGGGATATATATATATATATACACACATATATATATATAGTATATGTAGTATATAGGGTACACACATATGTACATATAATATATGCATACATATAATAGAAATAGGTAATAAATGGGTAAGGGTATAAATGGATTGATGAATAGATATTATATATATGGTATGTGGTTGACCCTATTTTTCATTGATATAGGGAATTCTCAATTTAAGGAATTTCTTCAACAAAAATATTATAAGAACAAAATAAGTATTTATATGTATACGTATATAAAGGATCAGACCTGTGATTTCTTGGGTATAGGCAGTTCCTAGTGAGGAAAGCACTAGCTCTTGTTGCTCTGCTTCTCTATCTCTCTTATCTCTATCTCTTGTGTCTCTGACTCTTCCAATGCACTCCCTCTACAACTCAGTCTCAGAGAGCTGTCCAGGGTTCTGAGAAGTTCAGTAAGTCTAGGGATGCCCTCCACTGGAAGTAGATTTCAACCCATATATATCTCTAGCATTAAAAATCCATCAGATTCATAGAAGTTAATTGACTCATCCAGGGTCACATTCCATTTATGTTTCACAGGCAGGACTTGAATCCAGCTCTGCATTCTATCCAGCATTCCACTTTGCTTCTCTCTGATAAACCTCCATACATAATAGATGCTTAATAAATCTTTACAATGCTACCCACTTATAGGTAGGTAGAGATGTCATACAACAGATGCCAACTGCAGGAGTTAAACCCACTTAAAGGGCATGGGGCCTTGTTTACAGGAGGAGTTTAATAAATGTCAATTGGCTTCAGCCACTTTCCAAACCTTAGGAGTCTACCTTCTCAATGGCTCACATCTGTTTCCTTTGCTTTCCTCCCCTCTCCACCAACCTAGCTATGACTCTCATTACGTTTTCTTGAACCAAAGTCTTCTCATTCATCTCCTTGCTTCCAGCCTTTTCCTTTTCTGGGACATCCAAACCACTCTGCCAGATTGATCTTTCTAAAGTACAGTTCTGACTGTATCATTTCTCTGCTCAAAGACAATCAATGGCTCCCCACTGCCTACTGAATTATACTTACCCTCTTCAGCCTGGCTCATTTAACTTCTCTCCCACCCAGCCCTAAATTAGCTTTCTACCCATAATTCTCCAGTCAATCAAATCAACAGATCAATAAGCTACTATGTGTCAGGTCCTGAGCTAAGCACTAGGGATGCAAAGATAAAATGAAACCGTCCTTGTCCTCAAAGAGCTTATATTCTAAGGGGCTGGGGGAAGAGACTACATAGATCCTGGTAAGTACGTAGAAAATCCACACAAAAAAGATGCCAGGTAACCTGGAGGGGTAGAGAAAGGGGAGGGGGCAGAAAAGCCCTCCAGGAGAAGATGATACTTGAGCTTCAATAGAGTAGAATAAGCACATATTAAGTGACTACTGTGTGCCAGGTGTTGTGTTAAGTGCCTTGAAAATATCACATTTGATCTCACTAAGGAAACCAGAGATTAGAAAAAAGCCAAAGGGAAAGGATTTGAAGCATAGAGATTCGGTTACAAGTACCTTCAACACCCTCCCTTGAAATTAGCTTGCTTACCAGTCCCTGAATACAACTTGTCCTTTCTTGCCTCCATACCTTTATTCACAACATTCTCTTCACCTGGTATGCCCTCTCTGAAACCTCTGTCAAAGTTACTCTTGATGAGGAAACTCCTACTAACCAATGTATATTGACACATACACATATATGTACAAAAAAATGAGTGAATAGGTATGTATATAAATAATAACAGAGCACTTATAGAATATTTTAAGTTTTACAAAGCATTTTACCAATATCCCACTTGAGCCTCCCAATAATTCAATAAGACAGGGGCCATTATTCTTCTTCCTAATTTATAGATGAGGGCACTGAGGCTGAAAGAACTTAAGTGACACATCTATTAAGTATCTATGGCAAAATTTGAACCGAGATCTATCACTTTATCCACTGTTCCAACTAGCTGCCCAATACAGAGGAGACAGAAGATATCCTTAGAGGCAAAGTAACTGAAGGGTGTGACTTAAGGGAAGGCAAGGAACAGGAAAGGCCTCCAAAGAAAAAGAAAGGACCTAGGTGAGGAGCCAGGCCATTTCAGGCACAAAGAATCACAAGTAACATAGGCACAGAGAGGGAGGAATGAATGTGTGGATGGCTCATGAAGTGTGTGGAAGGCAAGAGAGAATAGGATGAATAGAAAGGCAGGAAGAAGCCAGGCTATGGTGAGTTTTAGGCATCAAACAAAAGCACTTGACAGTTGAACAAGAAGGACTCACTGGAGTTTCCTGAGTTGAGAGCAAGGGAGTTGGCCTGATGCGGTGGCCATGATTAGTCAGACCTACACCTTGGGAAAACCACCTTGGCAGCTGATCAGAGGATGGATTGAGGTGAGTGGAGACTGGAAGCATGGAGACTGCATACAACATCCAGGTGGGAGGAAATGAAAGCCTGGACAAGGATAGCAGTTATGAGAACGGGGACCTTCACAAGAAGGTAGAAATTACAAGATTCAGTAACTGCCTGGATCTGAGCCCCTGTTTCCTCATTCAAAAAAGGGAAAATGATCTAGATAACCTCCACAGTCACTTCTAGCTCTATATGTGAACCCACAAGTCACTTTCCCCTGTTGGCCTCAGTTTTTCCAACTGGAAAATGAGCCTGGAGAAGGAAATGGCAAACCACTCCAGTATTTTTGACAGGAACACCCCAAAAGGGGTCATGACTGAATCTTTGATCTTAAATCTACCTCCAAGTCCCTTAGATAGAAGTCAAGTGTTGTATTAGATTTGTGCCCTTCTTGGATACCCAGAAAGGTGCCACTCACCCCATAGGTGATCCACAAAGGACGGCACTGACCTCAGAACTGATCACTTAGTCCAACTTGACCAGGTACCCCCTTCTACAATCTGCCAGACACAATCAACCTGTCTCTGCTCTGGATGGATCTCACTAGGATGGATCTCACTGCTGGGTAATCCTTCCTATCATTTCTATTCTTTTACATCTATTTCTGCCCTTGAGGGTTCAACTGAGCAATAATGCCTGGTGAGTCCAATTCTTCTTCTCTTTGACTCGAAGAAACTAAACAACCAAATCTTGACTAGCTCCCCCTCTACCTCCTATCTGTTGTTCAGAAAGCTCCCCCTCTTTGTCTTTTCCTCCCTCTTTCCCCCAGCCAAGGGAATAAGAGGGAAAAAACCCCTCCCAAGATCACCAATTTAAAGTAAAACCTCCATCCCCCACTTTCCTCAGTACCTAATAATCACACTTGTGTGAAGTTGATGCTCTACATAGCAAAAAGGATAAAAAAAAAACACCATCCTTGGAGAGGGGAACAATCAGACAACTTTTAAGATCGCAGAGCATTAAGGCATTCCCAATTGGGTTTACTAATCAAATAGCCAAATCCTTCATAACCCACCAATCCCTACAGGGCAATTAAATCCTTCCCCTTTAAAATACTTGCCACACTGTCTGGGGACAGAAGAGAGAAGGATTTTTTTATTTTATTTTTTTTTTTTGCAAAATTCATTTGATAAATTAACCAGGGGAAAAAGAAAGAAGTGAATCAAGCTTTGTTCTTTTTATTTTTTTTAATTACGGAATTCACAATGCCTGAATAATGTTTAATAAGAACGATGAAAATTCCTAACAGTATTACAACACAACTGCAAAGAATTAACCTGGTTACCGTGAAAAATTGCATATTTAATTAAGAACAGAGAGTTCAAAACTATCCAGAGATTTCAAAAGTGCTTTTGCCTAAGGGGCTAAATTACATGCTTGCAGGGTTGCTAACAGAGTTACTCGTACAATCATTACCCAAGCGTCCCCATTAAGTGACAATGGGCAGATGACATTAAATTCATTTCAAAAGCAACAGGGGCTGAAGCATTCACTTGGGTAGTTTAAGGAAATGCAACAACCCTGCTGGTACAAATCAGACCCCTTGTTGATAAAAGCAATAATTAAAGAATAATGTTAATTAGCTGCTTTTATTTGAAGGGAAGTATGGTAGCTGGAGACCTTCCAGACGCTACTCCGATACCTAACTGTTCTGTATAATAATCTTCCTCATGGAAGATGAAAAGGCCCTTTTTCTGGAGCTGGAAGGAGCTTAGTGCCACTCGGGTACCTGCTGGCTCGATGAGGACCGAATCGTTCCCCGAGCTCCCACTCAGCAGAGACTAAAAAAAAAAAAAAAAAAAAAAAAAAAAGCGGCTTTTCTGTAAGCTGTTAGCACTTTCCCTCCAACCCCCTCAAAAAAAGAAGTTTGCCATGGAGTGTGTGGAATGAATCATTGACCCACCTGAGGGATTCGCCTTGGGATGCAGGGATGTAACTAAAGTAGGACCATTTCGGTCCAATCTTGCCAAAGTTCAGTGCACCTTCATGAGGGGAACCCAAGAACCATGGAGCCAATTCTGCTGGGACCTGAGATTGAAAGTCTCTTTATTCCAGAGTGTTTGGCTCCCAGCTCCCCATTTACCTGGCTCTCCCCATGCATAGGTGTCTCTCACATCTGCTGCCCCCTTTCTTCCAAGGCGTTGTCAACATTCCAGGGAAAGTCCAGGCAAAACTTTACAAGGCAGAGAATCATAAATTTTCCCTTTTCTGGCAAACTGATCAAAGGTCTTCCCCAGGGTTTGGGTCAACTGATCTGATTGCAGGTGAGGAACTACTGTCCCGGAGGACAACTGAGAGAGAGGCATGATGACTTCTTCCACTATTCAGAACAAAGATCAGATTCACTCACTAGCCATGATTGCTCAGTAGAATCCTGAAGGAGACGGGTGGAAATCAGAAGAAAGATTTCCCAGCAATGAAAACTGTCCAGAGTGGGTGGTAATGGATCCCCCTTATTGAAGGATTTCAATCAGAGGCAGGTCAATCATGTCAGACAGACTGCAGAAGGGGTGCCTGGTAAGGCTAGACTAACGGATGAGTTCCGAGATTCTGTGTGAGGTCAGTTCAATCAATGGGCTCTTTGTAGATCACCTACAAGGTGAGTGGCACTGTGCTGTGTGCCCAGGAAGGGCACAGATCTAACAGGACACTTGACTCCTGTCTAAGAGGCTTAGAAACTGATTTAATATCACAGATTCAGAACCACAAGGAGCCTCAAAAGTCATATGGCCCAACTGAGGCCCAGAGCAGTTGAGAGATAGGTACTAAGTAGCAAGACTGAGATTTGAACTCCAAGTCCCCTGCTCAGTGGGTTTTTTTTTTTTTTTTTGGTGGGATAAGTGTGAAGGAGGGAAGGGAGGAAGCAAGAGTCTAGTTAAAGAGAAAAATAAAACATGGATTCTCCTTTCCTAGATAGATAAACCCAGATATAAAGTACTTAGCAACTAGCCCAGGAGCCCCATGGAGAGTCAAGAAACTCCAGATTCCCAACCCCAGTAATCTTTTCACTTGACCTTTTTCCCTCCTCCCCACCAGCACAGAACCTAATTAGGACATTGAGTCAACCCTTCCTCATGGAACCACATGAACTGAGTCATTATCTTATAAAATAAGATCCCATTTGTCAAGTGTTTTGTGAACCTCATAAATACAAGCTAGCACATGATAACAGTCACTGTTATGTAGGATGTCTGCATTGGCATCAATTTGGGGAGAGGTAGACCCTCCCACCAAAGATCAAAGATTTAGACTTAACTGGACCTCAGAGGTCATCTAGTACAACCCCTCATTTTAAAGGAGGAGAAACTGAGACACAGAAGGGTGAGGTGACTTGCCCAGGTCATACTATTAAGTGGCAGTGGAAGAATCTGAACCAGGGTCCTTTGACTCCAAATCCAGTTGTCTTTCTATATTTTAACTATTAATTATTAACTATGATTATTTCTTCTATCCCCATAGCTAGGATAGCCTGTGTCTAAGCTAGAGACCAAAGCTGGAAGTTGTCCCGAGGATCAGGGGACAGGGAGGCCAGAGATGGAGAAGTCTAGCCCCATCCATTGGTGACCCTCATCCCAATTGTCAAGCCTATGGTACTGAGACAGAGACCAAACCCAGCTTCTCTTTCCTCTCTGATAACACTATCCCCACCCCCACCTGAAGCCCCTAAATCCTGTGGGCTTTTGGCAAGCCTCTCCCATCACAAGCTGATCACATCTATGTTTTTTTTTTATTTTAAGAGATGAATTTTGTTAAGTAGGGCACACTCCTGCTCCACTCTCTGAGCACGGAGCCTCTGGGACCTTCCAAATGGAATTCCCCTGCTCAGAGAGGCCAAGGAGTTTGCCCTCAGAGAGGAAGCAAGAGCAAGAGCAGGGAATGGGGAAAGGATTCAGGAAAGACATAGTACATGTCCCATCTCCTACCAGGGTCTACCTGTAGGGGAGCAGCCTAGTTTATTTTCATCTCAGCCATCTGAGGCCAGATCTTCAAAGATGAGAATCAGGGCCTGCTCTGCAAGGCTTGCAAAGGATTTATGGCAGAATATACCTCGAAGAGAGTCTGGCCCATCGTCTTCCTTTTAGAGAGTGGAAATCTCGAGCCCAGAAAAGAGGAAGGATTCAGATTCATCCAGGGTCACACAGGCAGAGAACAGCACATCCTGGATGGGAATCCAGATCCTCTGATGGTCAAGCCAGAGTTCTTACCAAGGAGGGAATTCAAATCACTTTTCAGGCTGTTAGACTGAGACTGTAGATTCCTATAATAGGACAAGCGCTGGGCAAGGCTGCTGCTGCTTATTACTGCATTTAATATGGAACTGACTGAGAATCACAAGCCCAGAAGGACTTCGGAACATAGAATCCCAGAAATGGGAGGAAGCTTGGAAAATGGAATGCCAGGAAAGGGAGGGGTCTTAGAACAGGGAATGTGAGGGCTGCGGGGGGGTTGGGGGGAGGTGGTGTCTTAGAATAGAGAATGTCAGAGTTGGGAGGGGGCTTAGAATGGAGAAGGTCAAGAATGGGGGAATCTTAGAACACAGAATGTCAGAGCTTGTGGGGAGAATACAGGCCATCATGGCTAAGAAGGGCCTTAGAATATAGAGTACTGGAGCTTTTAGGGGCTTTAGGATGTGGAACATCAGAGCTGAGAGTGGCACTCAAACACAGGTCAGGAATAGAAAGCTCTTTCAAAATCACTTAGTCCAACCCCCTCATTTTACAGAAGGGGAAACTGAGACTCAGAGAAAAGCTGAAATTCACCCAAGAGCTTATAGTGGTAAAGACAGGTCCTTAAGTCAGGTCTTTAAGCTCAGTGCCTCCCCGACCCCATTTCCCAAGCAGACTGAATGAGCCAATGTTCTGGATTCAGAAGGCCCCCTGGCATTGGAACAAATGTTCAGGAAGAAAGGGGTCCAGCTGCCCCCCAGCCCTCTCCTGCCATGTGCACAAGGGCAGGGTATTTGGGCATTAATCTCCTTTCAAGGCAGGTGGACATCTCCCTGGCATTCCCAGTGCTCACCTCAGGCCTAGCCCAGGAGTGGGGCCCCAGCCCCCACCAGGTCCCACTGACACGGATTTCTTGGGGATGCTGTCCCTGCTCCTAGAGGAGACACCTGCCCCCTGTGCATCAGAAGCCTCTGCCAGCCGCCCGCCGCCTGCAAACCTCTGCTCCTATTACAGCAGGCCCTACACTACCAGTGAGTCACTTAAACTGCATTGAGATCAATACTCTGGGGGCTGCTCTCAGCTTTGGGGAAATCATTAAATGTTACACCGAACTAGTCAAAAAATAATTACACAGCAAGGAGACATTAAAAGGCACTGGGGCTGCTTCACAGAAATATACACATGCTCAGAGATCTAAGTGGGAAGAGCAGGGCTGGAAGGGAAGCCCACATTGGAGCCCTGCTTCTGATACCGAGCTGCCAGGAGGTCATGTCACCTCCCAAGACCTTGGTTTCCTCATCTGTAAAATAAGAGGGCTGGACTGGCTAGGCTCTGAACTTCCTTCCAGCTTGAGATCAACAATCCTACAGTCTTACTCAATCAGGAACAGGAAAATGGGTCTTTCTTCTAGTTGGTTCTCCGTGGAGACCTGCCCTCATCACCCCTCATTTGGACCACTGCAATAGCTCCCTAATTGGTGTCCCTGAAGACAACCCCTGGCACCCCCTCCACCCCCTGCCCTGGAGTGCTGGGATGCTCACTTCTCCTGAGGTGGTGCATTGCACTTGTGGGACAGCAATCCTAGCTAGGGAGTTTTTACAGACATCAAGTCTAAATCCATTGTTCAGTTATTTTTCAGTCATGTCTGACTCTTTGTGACCCCATTTGGAATTTTTTTAGCAAAGATACTAGAGTGGCTTGCTATTTCCTTCTCCAGTTTATTTTACAGATGAGGAAACTGAGGCAAACAGAATGAAGTGACTTGCCCAGGGTCACCCAGCTAGTAAGCATCTGAACTCAGAAGTATTCGAACTCAGAATGGGGAGTCTTCCTATTCACTGTACCACCTAGCTGCCTAAATCTGCTCCCCTTCAATTTCTACCCCATTGATCTTTACCCAAGGATCACAGTCACAGGCAGAAATTCAATTTAACCCATCCAAGAAACATTTATTAAGTACCTACTAGGTGCCAGGCACATAGCAAACACTTAATGTCTATCCATCTCTCCATCCAATCACCCATTAGTCTGATTGTCTGTCTCTCTGAGGATACACAAGAAAGTACCTTCCCTGTTTACCATTGCCTCACAGAATCCCTTTCCTCTTTCAAGCTATAGAATAAGCATCATGTTCTGCAAGAAAGCTTTCCTGATCTCTGCCCACCCTACTCCAAGTGCTTACCCTCCTTTCCATGAGGGCTGAGACCTTCCCACTATCTTTGTATCCCTAGAGTTTAGCATACAGTGGTTATTTAATAAATGCTTATTGGTTGATCAAAGAAGCCTATGATAGAATATATCTCTGACCTAGCCTTGCCACTGAAGGGCTACAGTCACAGGCAGTCTCTGCCAGTCTCTGTCCAACCTTGGTCATAACCACCAGTTACTCCCCCCCCGCCCCCTTAGTCCCAGCCTGTACCCTTGATCTCACCCCGAACCACTTCATACAATCCAAGCCAAGGTCACCATGGGTCTAAGACACCAGAGACCAGTATTAGGAAAACAATTCAGGAAGCCAGAACTGATGGAAGGTTTATAGCTCAAATACATTAACAGTCTTTGGATATGTCTAGGTGATGCACAGAATAGGGCGCTGGACTTGGACTCAGGAAGACCTGAATTCAAATCTAGCTTCCTATATATCTAACTCTTGGCCAGTCCCTTCACCTTTGCCTGCCTCCATTCCCTCAATTGTAAAACAGGGATAATAAGTTATCTCCCAGAATTGTTATGAGGATGAAAGGAGATAACATTTATAAAGTGCTTAGCACAGTTCCTGGCACACAGTAAGAGCTTAATAAATGCTTATTCCCTTCCTTTTATCAGCAGTCTTTATCTGACAAGCAATACCCTCTCATAACACACCCATGCACACCCTTGGGGAGGAGCCTGGTTAAGGAAAGCATCCCTGCCCTACGACTGTAGCCAGGAAGCAGCCAGGACTGATGAGGATAACATCCTATATAGGAAGCCCATCCCCCCAAAGTAATGGGGGGCAATAAGTTTCATTGATGACTCCCGTTTTTATTATGTATGAATTTATTACGTTGTCATTATTTATGCGGATATTAATTATTATTGATGATAATAAAGAAAATAAATGTCATCAATAAAACTTTCACAAATAAAATTAGAGAACAGAGATAGAAATACAGCTAACATGGGGTCTTTCCTGGCCTCACAGAAGGCAGAGAGAGAAACTCTTGGCAATAGAGAGAAGACTGGACTTCAGGTCAGGAAGACAAGTTCAAATACTACCCGCTGCTCCTTACTCTGTCCCACAGTCACAGGTAGTCATACAATTTGAGCTATGCAAGAAGCACTTTCTAGTTGTGTGATCTTAGACAAGGCATCTGTTCTTTCTTGGACCTCAGTTTCCCCCTCTGTAAAATAAATGGATTGGTGTAGATGGACTCTGAAGTCCCAGTTCTAGACCTAAGACTCCAAGAATTTCTTAGGGGATGATTTGTTTTGTCCAAATTCAGGGATTAAATGTCCCAGGGGATCCTAGAAATAGAGTTTAAGGATAGTGTGGACTGCCAATTGAAAGTCAAATACAATATAATGGGAAACGGAAAGTCTTGAGAAGAGAGCTGGGCTTGGAGGCAAGAGAGACTTGGACCCCTATACTGGCTCCAATACTTCCAAGCACGGTGACCACTAGACAAAGCACAAGATGTAAATGTCAAATGGAATCTCTTGAGAGTAGCTACCAGGGTTGTGATGGAGGCAGCCCAAACCCACTCAGCAAAACTGATTGTTAAATTTTCAGTGTTTTAAAACCCGACACAAGCAAAAGCTACAAATGGGTTGGATTTACTGTTTTATTGACTATCTAGAATTAAGAAAGTGATAGGGAAAATGTTAAAAATGCAGATTAAACTTAAAAGTGTGTTGTGTGTGCACTTATTGAAGAATTAGTTATTAAATATTTACAGAGATTGGGTTTTGTCTTCATAACAGTAGGCTTTGGTACAGTGCCTAGCACACGGCACAATCCAAATAAATGTGGGTTGAATTTAATGGAATGGACACTCATGAGCCTCAGTTTTCACATCTGTAAAAC
Organism: Bettongia penicillata ogilbyi; assembly: GCA_023548195.1. Taxonomy (NCBI): domain Eukaryota; kingdom Metazoa; phylum Chordata; class Mammalia; order Diprotodontia; family Potoroidae; genus Bettongia; species Bettongia penicillata. The sequence continues at coordinate 1,603,408 of JAJHZJ010000754.1, forward strand.
AGTAAGCAAACCCTTTGCATATTGTTGTTCCTGTCTTTCAGTCATATCCAACTCTTCATGACCTCATCTGAGATTTTCTTGGCAAAGATACTGCAGTGATTTGCCATTTTCTTCTCCAGCTCATTTTACAGATGAGGAAATGGAGGTAAATAGAATTAGATTAAGTGACTTGCCTGGGATCACATGACTAGTAGTGTCTGCACTTAGTAAGCATTTAATTTGTGTGCGTGTGTGTGTTCATCCTTCATTGCCAAAGAAGACCATGCCATCAGAGAAATGATGACATGACTTGCACTTGACTTAGTTTTTTTTTTTTGAGTGAGGGAGGGCTGTGCAGGTCACCAGCCTCACTTCTCCTCCAGAACCATCTGAATCCAGTGACCAGATATTCATCAGGATGACTGGAGATGACCCAGGATGAGGCAACTGGGGTTAAGTGACTTCCCCTAGGTCACACAGCTAGTGAGTGTCAAGTGTCTGAGGTGAGATTTGAACTCAGGTCCTCCTGACTCCTGCATTGGTGCTCTATCCATTGTAGCACATAGCTGTCCTTAGTAAACATTTAATAAATACTTGCTGACTGACTCCATCCCTCCCCAGGTGTTACTGTAAAGGCATCACTCTAAAAAATTTTAAGGAAGATAGAAGTGGGAACTGTGGTTATGAATAGAAAGAAGAATTAACAGCATGATGAGGTAGCTGGAATATACCAAGAAAGGGGCTAGAGTTCGGGACTTAAAAAGAAAAAAAAAGTTTTTTAATAAGGTCCACAAGTCTATACTCTTCCTTCTTTATCAACATCACGATTTATTGACTGGAGAGGCCATATTGACTGAATAAATCTTGATAATGACCCCAGCACCAGTCGATGCCTGCTTATTATCTCTCAGAGCTGGAGAATTCCATCTTTCGGGATATGAGGTGGGTGACAAAGCAGCCAAGCCCCCCACACACAGAGGGGATAGATGGGCATCCTGACATTCATTTTCCAAGTCGAGAGAGGGAATTATTCTTGTGTTATTAATAAAAAGGCACTGGATTCCCATGTCTTTCAGGCCTTTGGGCACAAATTAATTTCCATGCACATCTACTGCATGTTGGTGTTTCAAATAAGACCTTGGAAAAAAATAATAAAATTACCCATGGTTCTAGCAGCCCTGTGGGAGAATCAGGGCTCCCAAGAGCCCCCTCAAATGCAAGAAGAGGATAAGGAGTCAGTCCTCGAATACCTGGCCACTCACCACCCACCAAGACTGGGAAACTACTGCCTGGCTTCCACTGGTTATTACAAGCCCTACAAATCAAGCAGTGATCTGAAAGCACTTTAGAGAATAGGTATCTTCAGTCCCCTAACTCCACTCCTCAAGTCATGGGATCCTAAATAGATTTAGAGCTAGAAGGAATTCACAAACCAAGTTCAATCCCTTCATTTCAGATGAAGAAATAGTGGAGTAGGGAGAAGGCAATTCAACTAGCAATTATGAAACACTTTTAATGGAAACTCCCTGAGGGCAGACACAGGCTGTTGAATTTTTTGCCACATAAGAGGTGTTCTATAAATGTTTGCCAATTGACTTGTATGTGGTTCTGGGGATACAAGGCAAAAAATAAAACAGCCCTTGCCTGATCTCAGGAAACTTACATTCTATCCTATAAATAGAGGGAGACATGTGTACAATTAAGTAAATAGTACCTATAAACAAAGCAACTCCAGGGGTAGCTAGGTGGTGCAGTGGATAGAGCACCAGTGCAGGAGTCAGGACGATCTGAGTTCAAATCTCACCTCAGACACTTGACACTCACTAGCTATGTGACCTTGGGCAAGTCACTTCACTCCAATTGCCTCATCCTGAGTCATCTCCAGTCATTCTGATGAATATCTGGTCACTGGACTCAGATGGCTCTGGAGTTGAGAAGTGAGACTGCTGACCTGCACAGCCCTCCCTCACTCAAAACAAAGTCAAGTGCAAGTCATGTCATTATTTCTCTGATGGCATGGTCTTCTTCAGCAACGAAGGATGAACACACACACACACACACACACACACACACATACACACAGCAACTTCAAGAAGGAAGTGTTAATGACTTGGGAAGGATCATAGGTTTAGAGATAGAAAGGAAGAGAGCACCTCCAAGTCCAATTCCCTCATTTTACAGATGAGAAAACAGGACCCGAGAGTGGAAGTGGTCTCATAATATCACTTTAGTGCAGTTTTAAAGCTGAAAGGGCCCTTAGGGCCACCCTCATTTTATAGATGAGAAAAAAATGCGGTAAAGAGAAGGGTTAGGTCAATGACCTAGTCACACTACTAATAAGTATCTAAGATAGAGCCTAAATTCAGCTAGAGAAAGCAGAGGATGGAGATCTGAGCCTAGAGACAGAAAGACCTGAGTTCAAATCCAGCCTCAGATCGCTACAAGCTGTGTGACTCTGAGTAAGTCATGCAGCCTCAGATAGAATGTAAAATAGGGATAATAATAGCACCTATTTCCCAGGACTGTTGAGCGTTTATCACAGTAGTAAGTGCTATGTTAGCTAGATCAAATGAGACAAGACTTATAAAGCTCTTTGCAAACCCCAAAGTGCTGTATAAATGCAAGCTACTGCTATTATTCTTATTTCTGACTTTAAGTTCAGTGTCCTCCTGACACAATGAAGAGCTTGTTCTGACCTCTAGTCCTGCCCTTTCGTCCAGAAAGTGTCTCCTGATCCTAGAAACAGATGTGGAAAAGAACTTAGCATTCACCTTGTTCAACACCCTCGTTTTACAGATGGTGAAACTGAGGCCCAGCAAAGGGAAATGATTTATTCAAGGTCACACAGGTGGTAAGTGGCAGAGTTTATTATCCAGGGGATAATAATGAAACCCTAACATGGCACCGAATTGCGGAGGGGCTTGAATACCTCAGCCCGTCCTCCAATAACACACCTCATTTCCTGCCTCCTCATATAGCTCAAGAGCCCAAACAATATCTTTGACAAGAATAACAGACATTTACAAAGTACCTGAATGTTCATAACAACTCTGTACGGCATTATTATCTCCATTTTGCTGATGGGGAAACTGAGGCTCAGAGAGGCAAACAGACATCTCAAAAGGTCAGCTAAGTCTTGGGCAGTGGTTTATATCTAGGCTCAAGGTGAACTTTTTGATTGGAGAGAAAGTTCCAGTTTTTCCTCTTTCCTGTGCTAGAGATGTGTTTTCACCTCTTAATAATAGCAATAATTATAAATATTTACCTGGGAGTGGGTTACATCCTAACACCTTTAAGTCACCCTTCTTTGCCATTCTCACAGTTTGTTGACCTGAGAAGCCACTTCTAGTTCACTCTATCCCTTCCCCGTCTGTCTCCCACCCCCGTTTGAGGAAAAAGACATCCGCTATCTGACCAAATTCCTCACTTTTTAACCATCTATGACAGAAGGGTATAGACATGTCATCCCTTCAGGATGGGGAAGCTGGAGGTGTAGGGGGAAGGCCACTGGACTTGGAGTAGGAGATAAGACTCTCCTAGTTTGCTGAAAAGAGCTCTGGCTTGAGAGTCAGAGGATTGGTTCAAATTCTACTAGTGATGGTTTCTACTCATATGAGTTTGAGCAAGTCACTATTAACTCCTTAGGCTTTGGTTTCCTCCTGTGTAAAAGGAGTGGCTTGGAACAGATCACCTTTAAAGTATCTTCCAGTCCTCACACTATGACTTGATCCAAGCCTCAGTTTCCCCATGCAAAAATTGAGAGGGTTAGACTCAATGATCCATGTCCCCATCTATCTCAGCCTCTTAATGCTTTCAATCTCACTGATAGAAAGCCCTTGTTTTTCACCGCACTTTCCAGGAATGCCAAGTCTCCTTAGAAGACAACTCCCAATGTACTGGGAGATAAGCTTGAGAAGAAGGTTAGACCTTCTGACATAAGGAGAAGGTATGCTCCAGAAGGTTATCCAGAGGTAACCCAGAGGGTTATCTGGTAAAAGAAACAAGGACCTGGCAGAGGGTCAAGGGGAGCACGCTATTCATCAAGTTTCATTAACAACTAATCATTTGTGTCGCAGAACTAATTAATATTCTACCCACATAGAATATGGAAGACCCAGGGAGGGGATTCCTTGAAGGTTCCCCCCCAAAAGTCATCTTCAGGTCCCAAGGTACCTGTGGTTGAACCCCTACTCAATATCCTGGCATCTCCTTCTTTGTATTGAAGTAAGCCCCTACTAGCTCTGACTTCCCCTATTCTAAAGCCCCTCCATTCTCTAAGAGCCACAAACCTGCTCTCATCTTCGAGAGACAGTGACAGTGGCATCTGGGTAACACTGTCCATCTCATCAGTGCCCTTCCTATCATATGGCACCCACAGCCAGCCAGAACACACACACCTGATGGGCTTTGACCAGGGCAGAGCACAGTATTATTAGAGATGAGAGGTTAGTACATTCAAAGCCTGGGGAAGAGACAAAAAAAGCAGGAAGACAGGAAAGGTGAAGACAATAACAGAAGACAAAAATTAGTAGTTTGGCTGAAGAAGAACAAAATTTAATACTAACTAGAGAAGAGACTGGAGTCGTGAGTACCATGGTCAGCACCATATGCTTTATTCAACTAACACGCTGTCCTGGATGCTTCAGTTTTTCTCTCCCCCACCCCACCCCCATCCAATCTGTTGCTAGGTTTCATTGATTTTACCTGCAGAACACCTCGAATACTCCCTTTTCTCTCTTCTGAAGCTGCCACTCAAGTCCCTGGTCACCTACATCTGGACTCTTACAATAGCCAGTGGTGGGTCTCCCTGTCTCAAGCCTCCCCATACTTCCATCGGTTTTCCATTCACTGTCAAAGTTCTCTCCCTTTAGGCATACGTCTGATTGTGCAGTCCTCTCCATCCGCTAAACTGAAATGACTCCCTATTACTACCAGGACCAAATTTAAAATTCTGTTTGACTTTTAAAGACCTGTATAACCTGGCTCCCTCCTATCTTTCTGGCCTTCTCCTACTTTACAACTCTTCCCTAGCCCCCAAATAATCTTTGATTCACACTGGCCCCCTTCCTGTTCCTCCCACAAGACACTCCATTTCCCATCTCTAGCATTCTCCACTAGCTGTGGCCCCCATGCTTAGTACCCTCTCTTTCCTTATCTCCTTCTCCTGGCTTCCTTCAAGCCCCACCTAAAATTCTGCCTTTTGTAGAAGCCTCTCTGGGCCCCTCTAAATGCTAATGAATGCCTTCCCTCCATTGATGATGTAGGATTTATCCTGACTTTAGCTTTTTTATCCATCATTGCTTTCCTCATTGTATGTCATCTTCCCCACTAGACCAGGAGCTCCTTGAGGGCAGGGGCTGTCCCTAGCACTTAGCACAGTGCTTAGCACATAGTAGATGCTTAATAAATGCTTATTTCCTGACAGTCTTGACTGGAAGACCTCTAATCCAGGATCTAGTATTTTGTAACTGCTTAATCAATGTTTCGGCAATCGAATTGAATCTCTGGCCCAAAATCTATTTCTAAATAGTGATGGAAGAAATGTAAATGGGGCCTGGAAGGCGTCGCTGTCATTATCCCCAGTGGAGGCCGAATGAACCTGATGGGATGTGGGAGGGAGAAGAGGGCAGAAGGTTTCCTTCCTGTTTGTCTTGAGGTGACATTTTCCAGAGCAGTCTCCTGCTGGTGGAGAAGGCCAGCATTTGGTGACAGGAGGCCACCAAAAACATCTCTAATGGACCCCATATGTGTGCAATTAATTAATGGATTTATTAATTAGAAAAGGAGTTGCTCTTAGGGCTAGAATTGGGGTCACCAGTTTCCAAAGTAAGAGTCCCTGAGCTAAAGATAAATTCTAATTTTCAACAGCCTTTCTAGCTTCCTCAGCCAGAGAGGATTCAATTATCCAACTGTGTTTTAGTATCACTAAAAGACCTGGCACTGAGAAATGAAGGGAAATGGGGAAGCCAGAAGGGGCTTCCCAGACTTACCCACTAGTAGGGTAACTCAAGATCTTTTCCCAGCATCATCTGGGAGAGCTGGGCTAGGAGTCAAGAAGACCTGAGATCAAGTCATGACTCTGCTGCTTACTACTTATGACTCTGTGCCTCAGTTTCCTCATCAGTAAAATGGATATAACAATACTTGTTCTGCTTACCTCACAGGGTTGTTTTAAGGCAGAATATTGAGGTGAAAACGGGACCTCAGAGGCTGTCTAGTTCAATATTGTAGCTAAACAAGAATTTCTATTATTCCAGTCTCTGCCTGAAGACTTGCAGTGACAGGGGACTCACTACTTCCTGAAGCAATCTGTTCTATTTTTGGACAGCTCCAGTTGTTCCTGGCCTCAAACCTAAATCTGCCTCTTTGAAAATCCCATCCATGGCCCCAAGTTCATCCCTGTGAGGCCAAGCTGAGCAAAACTCATCTCCCATTCCATATCATAGCTGTTCAAAAAAAAGTAGAGAAGAACATGTTCTTCCTTTGATTTTTCTTTCTCTAGGCTACATATGCTCAGTTTCTTCAGCTGATTGTCTTGTGGCATGATTTGGAGATCCTTTTCCATCCTGCATTACATGGTCTCCAGCTTATCAATGCTCTTTTTAAAATGGTCATGAAAAACTGAACACAATCCTCCAGAGGAGATTTAACTAAGGCAAAGTGCACCAGAACCATCCTCTTCCTAGATCCAAACTAAGCTGCTATTCATATGACCTCCCATGACATTGACACTCTTGGCTGCCATCTTGCCCCATTGACTTATGCAGTACCTGAAGATCCCCAGATCTTTTTCAGATGAAATGATGCCTGGCAAGCATTTTATGAACTCTTCTTTACTCACTAGCCAAATCCAACTCATCCTCAAGGTCCACATCAAGTCTTACCTTTTTTGTCAAACCTTACCTAACCATCCCTCTGTACAAATATCACTCCCTCCTCTGACCTACTCCAGAACACTCATGTGGGCCTTTTTTTAAAACTACCTTGTATTATCTTTGCCTACTACCCACAAGGGCAAAATCATAGCTCTCTGACAACAGTCACATGTAAAATGGTATAAAGTCTCCATTCAGGAAATGTATATTCAGAAGGGGAGAAGAGCCAGACATGAAGTGGTAGGTAAGGACAACAGCTATCCTGGCTGATTTCTACATGGGTATACCCATGGAATGTGGAGAAATGACACAGAAAGTGCCCTTCAGAACCTTGAACAGATCCTCCATTAAGAATTTATGAGAGGATAGGAAGAATGGACTGAAGGGGCACGGGTGGCCTGGGGTCTGCATTGTTGGAGGCAGAATCCTAGGTTCAAAGCCAAAGGGAACCTTAGAAATCATCTAAGCCTTTTTGAAAAACATATTCTTTCCACCTAATTTTTTTCCACCTAATTTTCAGGATTGTATTCTCTAACTCTCATTATCTCCCCCTCCCCCACCACTGAGAAATCAAGAAAACCCAAATCTGTTACAAATATGTTACTTAAGCAAAACAAATTAGCCACCTCCAAATGTGTGAATATATGTCCGTGTAACTCTATGCTGAGTCCATCACCTCTATCTGGATGTAGGTTGTTTCATCATCAGAACTCTATAATTGTCCAATCCCCTCATTATTGACAGAGGGAGAAATGAAAGCCCTGTGCTAAGTGACTTGCCCCTGGTCATTCAGTTAGCAAGGGTCTGAAACAGGATTTGAAACAAGGTCTGCCTGGCTCCAAGACAATTTACTCTGCCATAGATTAGTCAATAGACATTTATCAAGCACCCACTATATATGCCAGGCACTGTGCAGATCCATGAAAGTATTAAAACATTATTTTTGTCTGTGACTTACTATCTCCTCACTAGGAAAATAGGGAAGCTTTTCAAATGCAACTACCAGTCTGATTCTCCTTCGGCCTAGCCCATACCTTCTGGTAGCATTGGTGATCATATACTTGGAGACAAGACTAATGACCCTTGGGATCATTCATTCCTTTTCTCAACAAATATTTATTGGGTCCTTGTATTTGAGACTCAAACCAAGAGACTGTGAAGATACTAAGTGCAGAAAAGATAATCAGAGTCACTTCTTTCAAGGGGCTTATGGTCAAATAAGAATAATAAGATACACATTTTAATATCTCATCACATGGATAACTATGTCCTAAGAAGGGTCAATGATCTCATGCTCTGGGAGAGGGGCAAGAGAAGAAATCACAGATGGTTTTGTGGAGGAGCTAGCATCTGATGTAGATTTTGAACAATGGCTAGGATAATTTAAGATGCCTTACCCTAATGCAAAATTAGGATGGAGAAATAGGATCACAGAACAAGGAGGACTCAGATTTAGTTTTGTTTGCTTGTCTTGTGTTTTAATGGAAACCTTGTAGAGATAACTTTGCTAAACATCCAGTCCTAAGGAGTGAACTTTGACTGTAATGGATAATTTTGGTCTAGAATAATAAATGGTGAAATGCACTTCTCACCCATTGGCAGAGAGATAGAAGGCTATGGATATGGCCTGCTGCATGTGGGATCTGATTTGGACATCTCTTGGTTCCTTTGATTTTACTTAAGTCTCTTTAATTATACAGTATCTCCTCTCTCCCTCTGCCCCAGGGGAAAAGAGGTCCAGACAAAATGCTCTCAGAAACTTTTAGATGACAGAGAATGTTTTCTGCTAAGGGTAATCGGGGAAAGCTTCATGGAGGTGGCACCTAAGCTTACTCTTGACTGAAGAAAAGGATTTCAACAGGTATAAATAAGGAAGGAATGCTTGGGAGTTACGGGGAAGGATCTACAATCTACTACCCCACTTGAAGATAGTAGCAAAGAAAGAATTGTCTGCCTAGGGGAACCTCCCATCCTACAATCTCCCCCTTCACAAAAGCAGAGATATAACCATATCATTCCCTTGCTCACAAAGTGTCATTGGTTCCCTACTGTTCCAAGTCCTGTGTTTGGCATTTAAAGATTCTATGGTGGGCGTAGAGGGAATAAGTACTTATATATTACCATTTATGTGCCATGCACTGTGGTAAACGTTTTCCAAATATCCCATTTAATTCCCACAACAACCAGAGGTAAGTGCTATTATTATCCCTATTTCACAGTTGAGGAAACTGAGGCAGGCAGGGTGAAGTGACTTGCCCAGGGTCACACAGCTAGTATCTCTAGCTATATTTGAACCCAGGTTTTCCTACCTCCAAGCCAGGCGCTCTGTGCAGTATGGCACCACCTAGCTGCCTTAGCTCACACTTTCTACATTGTCACCAAACTGTCCTGCTCTCTCCTCCCTACAGATGACAGTCTTCCCTGCTTTTCAGTTTATTTATTCAAATGGTCCCTTGTGCTTGGCATACTCTACTGAGTCACCTCTGTCTCTTGGCACCCTGAAGTTTTTAAAGCTGACCTCAAATGCCACAAGAAGCATTTCCTGACTCTCTTGGGCACCATTATCCCCCACCCTCCACCCAGAAAGTATTTTTTTAAAATTGACTTTGTACACATACAGTTTTTATTCATCTATTTTTTTGTTCACTTATTTGTCTACATGTAGATATCCACAGTCAAATGTAAACTCCCTGAGAACAGTCATAGCTCCAGTATTTTTTTCTTTGTACTCCCAATCCCCACAGTAACTGGAAATTCCTGGCACATGGAAGATGCCTAATAAATGCTAATTGAATTTAATCCAATGGAGCCTGGGGGTCAAAATGTCTCTCATTTTACCCTATTGGGCTGGAGGAAAGAGAATAGTATGGAGACAAATCAGAATAACAGGATAGGACAGAGATAGACATTGGACCTAGAGTTTTATTGATGTATGGAATTATCTACCAAGGAAGCTCCCAAGTAGAGAAGGAAATAGAATCAAGAAAATAAGCCAAAACCCAAGCTTCAGCATTCCACAAGCCAAAAAGTAACCATAACATCCTTTTCTTCTGAAGAAAGTCAATTTAGGATCACATCATCAGGTGCAATCCTCAACCCATTTTGCAAATGAACACACTGAGGCTCAGAGAAGAAATATTACTCCACCCAAGTCCCATAAACAATTATCAAAAAAAAAAAAAAAACTGATCCTGTATCCTACTTGTTGAAGAAGCTTTTAAAAGATGGAAGAGCCAACATTTGAACCCAGGTTCTCTGACTGAAGATACAGTGCTATTTCCATGCTATTCTCTCATGACCTCCCCCTGCTTCTACTAGGATGATGATTCCCATTGGTCTAATGGGGAAACAGAACCCCTGAGTGGGATCACACTGGGATTTTGAGGCTGACCCAGTGACAGATCCAAAAGGCACAGCTGCTGCCTTCAAACATCACTTATATCAGAACCAGCCATCTGGTAACACTCTCAAGCTACATTCACCCAGAGCCCCAGCATCTGATTTTTCACAGACATCCTGGCCCGTCAGCTCATGAAACTGTTATGGTCAAGAAGATCGATGAGAGGGTGGATGAGGGTCATCCCAGTGCCTGAGGTGAAGGGAAAAAGGAGGTCAGGAAGAAGCTTCTGCAGCCACAGACCATGATCGGTCCTGGGACACTGTTCCGGCCCTCAAAGGCTCAGCCTGTCAGTGCTTTGAGGAGCACTGACCCGACTGACCGTAACAGCTCATGGGCAGCTTTTGTGGTCTTCCATGTCAACGGCACCCACACTCTAGCCCGCCTCTGAAAGTCAATAGACCATAATGGCTCCCAAGGCGCCATTATCCAACAGCCTAGGTCTGAGAGACACTGGCTCAAGCAAAGTCTTAAGTACCACTTCACTCTAGGCATCTCATGTGGGTAGCCAGTTCAGGTCCAGAGATTCCTCCAGATTGATTTTTTCCCTTTAAATGACTAATGCTAATATCAAAATCTTTCCTTCATTTGGGGTGTACCTAATGTATTGGAAGAGGTCTGGGGGCAAGGAGAGAAAGAAAAGGCAAGCCCTGGAAAGGCCACCCAATAACCTCTTTTATGTTTTCTGTATAACCACAAGCTTAAGGTCATACATAATTAACCACTTTTTTTAAATTAAAAAAAATTAAGCAACTTAGGAGGAAATGAGAGACTCTGAGACATCTTTAGTATTAAACTTGTGTCTGTATATAGTGTTTACTGCATCACCAAGTATTTTATTATCATACATAACCACACAGACTTAAGGCAGTACATTATACAGACTAGATTTGGGATAGGAGGATGTGAGTTCAAATCCTGGCCCCTGCCACCTACTACTTGCATTTATGAGAGAGAGCTTGGTAACAAAGGGAGAGTCAGACTTGAAGCGGAGAAGACCTGGATTTAAATCCCAGCTCTGAAACACAATGTCTGTGTCCCCTGGGTTAATTCGAATAATTTATGCTCAAGGCAACTCTCTGAGACAAGGGCTCTTAGCTTGGGGTCCCTGAGTTTTTCTTAATATTTTGATAATTGCATTTCAATGCATTGGGGTTTTTGTATTTTATGTATTTAAAAATATAATTTGAGAAGGAGTCTGTCTATAAACTTCGCCAGACTATGAGAGGGGTCTAAGACACAAAAGTTAAGAATCCTGACTCAAAGACTGCAAGTTGTGCGGAAGACCCTGACCTACTTTGGTGGAGGAAATTTCCTCACCTGGGAGTTCTCTATGTCAATAAATCCCAAGTCCAGTCTCCACTGATATCATGGGATCATAGTTAGAGAGATCTAATTGGGATCATAGCCCAATCCCATTTTCACACATGAAGAAACTGAGGTCCAAAGAAATAAAAATGACTTGCTCCAAGTCACACAAGTAGCAAGGACAAGATTCAAACTCAGGTCCTAAAGACTTCAAATCTAGTACATTTTACACCAAACACTTAAGAACTTGGACAAGAAATGAATATTAATAGTATTTATGTAGTGTTTAAAGGTTTGCAAAGCACTTTATAAATATTATTTTATCCTCACCACAATCCTGGGAGGTAGACACTCTTATTATCCCCATTTGACAGATGAGGAAATTGAGGCACAAAGAGGTTAAGTGACTTGTTTAGGATCACACAGTGTCTGAGGTACTCCCTTCATGGCTTAGTTTTCTCTTCAGCTACTGGGCCACAGTTTTTTCAAGAGAAACTAGGTCAAGGGTTCTTCTCCTGAGGTCTGAGAACTTGTTTCTTTTTTTAATATATATTTTGACATTTATATTTCAGTATAATGTGTTTTCTTTTGTAATTTTATATACTTATATTATGCATCATTTAAACTTTTCTTCTAAGGAGCCCATAAGCTTCATCAGACTTGCAAAAGGGTCCATAACACAAGATGAAACTAAGAATTCCTAGACTTAGGTCATCTTGCTCTCGGTGCATGAATCTGTACCCTAGGACAGGCAGCAGAATCCTCTGGTGGCTCAGTGGATACAGCACTGAACCTAGAGTCATGAAGACTTGAGTTCAAATCTGACCCTAGATACTTACTAGCTATGTGACCCTGGGCAAGCCACTTCTCTCTGTGTGCCTCAGTTTCCTTATCTATAAAATGGTGATAATAAGAGTGTCTACCTCCCAGGATAAAATAATATTTATAAAGTAGCGTCTACCCCCCAGGATTTGTTGTGAAAACCAAATATCATCATATCTGTAAGCACTATTCAAACCTTAAAATGTTATAAAAATGCCAGTCAGTAAAATCTCCATTTTTCAGATGAAGAAACTGAAACCAGGTGAGCCCCCAATTTTCCCAGGTCACATAGCTATGGCTATTATCTTATGACCACAGTGAAAATAAGTCACTTTCCACTTTTCTGAAATACAGCTACTTTTCAGATGGGACATGGGTGTCAGACACAGACAGGTAAAGAAAATGATTTTTATTATTATTTGGGAAGGGTCAAAGTTATTCCTTTTCTGATAAAGGGTAGAATAACAGGTCCTATACTCTGTTGTCTAAAGATACATGATTTTTTTCAGGAATTTCCCTGTGTGATAACCTCCCTATAAGAGGGCAGATCATGGACCATCTAAAACTTAGTAGATGAGTTCTAGGTCACTGCTCAAAGCAAATACCAAACATGACTTGTGAACATCAGGGATGGGATTTGAATCTAGGTTTCCTTGACTCCAAATATAGCAGTCTTATCAACTGCTACACATGCTGCTTTACCCTGCCCACCCTTGATATAGGGAACTGTCACTGAAGAAACTCCCTCTGTCAATGCCGATCAGCACATTCTGGCAACTTCAGAACCATGGCCAGTTGCCTGGGATCATGAGAAAGCAAGTGATCCAGTCATCTAGCCACTGTGGCTCAGAGGTCAATGTGTATTAAAGAGCAGCAGTTGATCTCAAGTCTTCTTCCTTCCCAAGCCAGCTCTCTCTCCAATGCATTGGGCTACTGCTTTCTACATGCTCCAATGGAATTGAAAGCTAGAGAAAACGGAAGCCCATAGTGGTTAAGTAACTTGCCCAAAGTCTCACAGCAAGACAATGAAGGGTCAGACCCACAATCTGAACTTAAAAAGACTGCCCAGGGATCACTGAGGCTGCCCTTGTCCAGAGTGTTGGGTGGATTCTTAGAAAAGTTTATCTGATGGGTCCAATTTCTTCATCATGGACACTGGAGAAAAAGGGAGAGGGGAGGAGAAAGACAAGAAAGGAAATAAAAAGGTTCCCCAAATTCCTCAAGGCTGGGTTCATATTGCCCCAATACAGCCAGCTGGAAAGCTCCCACTCTAAATATCTGCATCTTCCTTCAAGACTCAGCACAGGCCTTGCATTTCTCCCAGGAAGTTTTTCTTGATCCCCTAAAAGGAGGGAGTTGTAGCAGACAACATCTAGGGCCCTGCAGATCAAAATTTGTGAGTGGATATCCTCAGCTACTCCTCCAGAAATTAACTAGGATTTATTTTGTGTATCGTTTGTATAGACTAATCTGTGTGTGTGTGTGTGTGTGTGTGTGTGTGGGTGTGGGTGTGCGTGTGAGAGAGAGACAGAGAGAGAGAGAGAGAGAGAGAGAGAGAGAGAGAGATTTCCCTCAGAGAAAGTAAACTCCTTGAGGGCAGGAAATGTCTCATTTTTGTCTTTGTATTCCTCATGAATAGTACTTAGCCTGGCACATAGTAGGTGGTCAATAAATACTTGTTGAATTAAATTGACTGTGTATATACACATATACACCTGTAAAGATGTATTATGTGCACATGTAGCTTTATGTAAATATATGTTTATGTACATGTATATATAGATTTGTGTATATGACATATGTATATATGTGTATGTAGATAGATGCAAACATATATATATATATATATATGACAGATAAAAGAATGGAAAGAGAAAGAGAGGAAGAGATAGAAATGGAGAGAGAGGTGGATAGAATAAGAGAGGTAGATAAAAACAGAGAGAGATGGGTAGACAGACAGATGGATGGATGAATAGATAGACAAATAGATGGGTAGATAGATAAATAGACCAATGGATGGATAGGTGGACAGACAGACAGACAGATGGGTAGACAGAGAGACAACTATTTCCCTAAGATCAGGGCCTGTTTAACTTTTTTTTGTCTTTTTGTCTCAACACCTAGCACCTGCTTGGTGCCTAGTAGTCAATTCACAACTGCTGGTGGTTTAAGTGGTTGATTTCTCCACTACTGGACTGTAAACTCATTGGGTTCCCCTCTCCCCCTTTAACTTGGGGCCTATGCTATATCTCTATTTGTGGCCTCTACACCAAGCACAATGTTATGCACACAGAAGGTGCTTAATAAATGGAATATTAGGAGAAAAAAGAACAAAGAGGCACCACCTTAGTTCAAGCCCCCATCCCCTCTCACCTGGACTATGGCAAGGCTCCCTGTCTCACTCAAGTCTTCCCCTCCTCCAATCTGTCCTCCACACAGATAATAAAGTGGTTTTCTAAAAGCCTGGGTCTGACCATGTCACCCACCTACTCAATAAACTCCAGTAGCTTCCCATTACCTTCAAGAATACATTTAAACTCTTAAGGTTGGCATGGAAAGCTCTTCATAACCTCGTCCCAGTCCTATTTTTCCTGCCTTTTTAAACAGGCCTCCCCTCCATAGCCTGGACAGTTCAGCCTTGTTGGCCTCCCTGCCTTTCCTAGAACACATCACTCAGCCTTCTGTGTGTGTGTCTGTGTGGTGTGTGTGTGTGTGTGTGTGTGTGTGTGTGTGTGTGTGTGTCCCTGCACTGGCTGTCCCCTGTTGTGAAAGGCTTTGCCACCCCGCCCCCTAGCCTCTTGCTTTCCTTGGTAGCTTCCTTCAAGGCTCAGCTCAGGTCTGACCCTCTGCCAGAGGCCTTTCCTGGTACCCTACCTCCTAAATGTTTCCCCTTTTAGAACATCTTCCATCTGCTCTGTAGATATCTTGTAGGCAGAGTTATTTGCATGTTGACTCCCCCATTAGAAATGTGAGATCCTTGCCTTTCTTCATCTCTCCACACTTGGCACAGTTTCTGGCACATTGGAAGCAAATACTTGCTGATTTGCTGATTGACTGACTGATTGATTGATTGGGTGTCCTGACGTTAGACAGCTTGTGCTAAAGGACCAAGGTATCCTTCCCCAAAATGCCTAGGGCCGTTCTAATCCTAGAGAGACAACGTGGACAAAAGCGGCTAGACAGAAAGGTCTGAGTTCAGATTCCACCTCCAACAAAGCCAAGTGATGCTGGGAAATTTGTTTATCCTCTGTGAGCCTCAGTTTCCTCCTTTGTCATACCTGCAGCACTCATTTCATCTTCTTGTGAGTTTCAAATAAGACAAAAAATGGGAAGCACTATATAAATGTCAGCTAATAATTATTTGAGCTCTCCAAAATGATGTCCCCTGATAAGTTGCAACTCCTTAAAACACTTAGATTTCTCTTCTTTCACAACTACCCCATGAGGGAGGTAGGACTGAGATAAATACCCTACTTAGACATCTAGAGCAGAATAGAATGCAACAAGCCACACTGGCTCTGGGATAAGAGGTCCTGGGTTCAAATCCCACCATTATCTGAGTGACCTTGGGCAACTCATGTCATTTCCCTGGGCATGTAAAATGAGGGTGTTGAACTCAGTAGCCCTCCACACCCTTTCCAGCTCTAAAATAACTCGCATTTCCTTAGTACATTACAGCTTACATAGCATTTTCCTTTCAAAACGCTAACCCTGTAGGGCAGAAAGTATAACTCAAACTCATTCTGCAGAGGAGGAAGTTGACTTGCCCACAGACATACCACTAGTTAAGTGTGGAAAGTGCATAGTCAGAATTCAGGTCTCTCCTGATTCCAAGTACAGTACTCCTTCTCTTGTTGAATCTTTTCAGTTGTGCCCGACTCTATGTGACCTCATTTTGGGATTTTCTTGACAGAGATACTGGAGTGGTTTGTCATGTTCTTCTCCAGCTCATTTTACAGATGAGGAAACTAAGGCGAACAGGGTGAAGTGACTCATCCAGGGTAACACAGCTAGAAAGTGTCTAAGGCTGGTTTTGAACTCAGAAAGATGAGCCTTCCTGACTTTAGGCCTGGTGCTCTATCCATTGCACCACCTTACAACATACTCAAAAGAGCATCTGACTAGAAGGCAAAGGTTCCAGGTTCCAGTTCAGACTTTGGGCAAGTGATTTCCATCTGTAGATGTATCCCCTCTGTGTCTGCCAGATTAGGGGAAGGGAAAGAGGGAGATAGAGACAGAGAAACAAAGACAGAGAGAGAGGGGGAGAGAGAGAGAGAGAGAGAGAGAGAGAGAGAGAGAGAGAGAGAGAGAGAGAGAGAGAGAGAGAGAGAGAGAGATGTGGAGGGGGAGAGCAAAAGAGATGGAAGGAAAGAATGAGAAAGAGAGGGAGGGAAAGAGAGAGAGATGTGGAGGGAGAGAGAGAGAGAGATGGAAGGAAAGAATGAGAAAGAGAGGGAGGGAAAGAGAGAGAGATGTGGAGGGGGAGAGAGAGAGAGATGGAAGGAAAGAATGAGAAAGAGAGGGAGGGAAAGAGAGAGAGAGATGTGGAGAGGGAGAGAGAGAGCAAAAGAGATGGAAGGAAAGAATGAGAAAGAGAGAGAGGGAAAGAGAGAGAGAGAGAAACAGAAACAGAGAGATACGCAGCAAGAGATTCAAGTCACACAGCTCTGCTGGTGGCAGAAGGCAAAACTAGACCACAGGTGTTCCCACTTCCAACCCAGTATTCTTTGCATTGGACCATACTGCCCCTCATTCCCTTGGCACTATCACAGCTGAATTCACAGAGGGGAAACTGGCCAGGAAATCAGAACCAGATAATTCAGAGTCCAAGACCAAACTAGAACAAGGATTCTTGCAGTCCTCTCACCTCTCTGCCTGAGGCAGCCTCTGGGGTGGGCAACTGGGTGGCCCCACATGAACTCACATGAACTATGCTTTAAAAAAATTAAAAAGCCAATAGTGTGAAAACAACAGCTTTCGGGCAGCTAGGTCTGCCATCTCCTCGAGACAAATTTAGAACCAGTCCAGGGTTTGTTTGCAATTCCATCTGATGGAAGAAAGGTTACCACCACAGACAGTAAGTGGAATATTTCTGAAGTGCTGAGACACCAATCCACACTCTGTATCTTTTTAACAGAAGGTTAAAAAAAAGAAAGAAAGAAAAGGGAAAAAACCCTCCAGAAAGCTGTTCCCTGATCTATTTAACAGCGCAGCATTAATCTAAAATAACCAACAGCTAAAACTGTGAGGGATAAGAGGTCGTTATTTATTATTTCTTTTAGCAACTCTAAGTGTGCCCAGCATCAAGCTATCAAAAGAAGAGTAAATCTTTGAGAAGCAGGAGACTTCTCTCCCATGGTACCCTCTTGGCCCTATTCATGTCCCCAACGCTAAATGAAATGGAAGCAGGATGATGTAAGAGGTTCCCCCCTTCCAACTCATTGAAGAGTAGTTTTTAAAATATGACTCAACACTTATCGCCAATTCTACTGGTAGTGTCTCCTACCCGCCCCACTCTCATCCTCATCCCACCTCCCCACCAACAAATACCCCATTCCTGCTATGACTTTCTGTCCTAGGGAGTCATAGAGATTTCCAGAGAATGGCAGGATGGAGTAGCCCACTGGGGCTGGCTACAGATGGAGTTTGGTTCATCTGAATGTTTATTGTTCTCTTTACAGATGACAGGGGTGTGGGGAAGGGTAGGGAAGGGACAGAAAATGCCAGGAACATTTCCCACCCTCCTTCATTCCTCTGCCATATGCTGAGGATGCATAGGGGACACTGGTCAGTTCCTCTCCAAAGAATCAACCTTGAAAGACAGCCTCTGTCTCAGGGGGAAGTTCATGCCAGGCTTTCCTGCCTACAAATACCACCCCCACTCCCACCCCCCTCCCCAGCAAGAACACTCCATTAAGCCAAGTTTGCAAAGTTAAGCTTCATCCAACAAAACTGATAGCTTATTTACCGCTGTCATCTATAGAAAGAAGAATTTTGACACATTGTTAAATGATAGCACATTTAGATAAGTCAACCTGTCATATCATGTAATGGATGTCTAAATTCTCTCTAGCTGATATGTAAAATTTATGCACTTCAGAATATCATAAGGTTATAATATTTTAATCACATCCGCATTCTTTCCCTAAACTTTGAACAGGAGGAAACATTGCACGAAGCAAAATCCCAGGCAGGTGCTTTGCCAAACTCTGGCACCAGCCACACTAACCACCATTCAAAGAGAAGAGACACCTCATCCTTCTACTGAAGTTTTTCCCCCAAACTCCATCCAGTCTGGTTCTCTGCCCCATTTCCTATAAACACCTCTGTTGCTGAGCTAATTTTTCCTTGATAAACACACGCAGGCTGCAACCATGACCATTTCTGTTCCCTGACAAGGAGAGATGCTGGAATTTAAAACCAAGCCAATCAGGTACATATCAGGGGTAAGAATCTGCTCTTGGACTGAAAGCCTTTGACTGGTACTGTGCTTCCCCCAGAACCTCATGTGAAGAAAACACCTAGGGCCCAGATAGCAAAGAGGCCCACACTCTGAATGTAATAAAATTTTTTTTTAAAAGGCTGCAAATTAAAGTAAAAAATCATAAAGGTATGAAGAATCCTGTTATGGCTATGATACACAGGAAAGCTGTAAAAAAATACTGCATTAGTAATGTACACCATAAAGCAATCTCATAACCAAATGAAATATGCCCCAGCATTATCTCGGAGAGAATTTTATCTGTTCTCATCTCCTTGACTGCTAGCAGTAAGAGAAGAAAAAAAAAACGGGAAGAGGGGGAGGAAAAAAAGACCCGGCAGCCAGGGGTCTGTCTCTCTGATCAAAGCATTCCACAGTGTTGGATCCCTTCATCTAACATGTTTTACATATGTCCACAATTCATCACTGCTGTCCACTCTTCCTATCCTCCCATGGCAGGTAAACAGCCCTGCTGTGTACAGATGTGGCCTTTGAGGGAATCATAAAGCCAACAGTTTCCCTTTTCTTTTTCCTTTTTTTTTTTTTTAATAGAGGGCACTAGGCCAAGCTGATACAAGGTCACCTTCCTTGCCAGGATCCAGGGGCGGTGCCGGCAGCGTGTCCTGGCCCAGCGACAGCCCCTTCTGCTGGGTTGTTCACTTTCCGGCTCAGCACCCAGACGTAGCAAGCCGCTCAACCAGAACACCGAGAATTAAGGCTATACAGAGAGGCACAGTCAGGCTCAAAGTCAACCTGGGACCTATCTCCTCCAGTTCCTTCCCTTCATCCTCCTAGAAGCTTAATGGCTAGTGGACAAAAGTTTTCCATTTCAGCCAAAACTAGTGGCTCTCTACCCACCCCCTCCTACTGCCCCTATTCCCTCTTTACACCAAAAGAAAAAAAAAGAAAAGAGAGAGAGTATTGCATAAATGTCATCAGTGTTATGTACCAGAGAATGGATGATCCCTAGGAAAAAAAAAAAGCATTCAGTTCTGTAATCTGTCTGGAACAAAACTGCTGTAAATAACCATTGGCAGTAGTTGCCCATGTGTGATACCTGTATATACTTTCCAGGGTGGAGCGTTGCAAATGCAGTCTGTAATCTGCTTAAAAGCCCCAATATTTTTTAAATGCTGGGGCTGTTGCTTCATTACTGAGCCTTTTTTCCATTGTATTTTCGAGTGCTCCCAAATGAAGCAGGCAGCAGCCTCTGGAACCCTGGAATATCCTATAGGGATAAAGTCATTTAATATCGATGTAAATGAGCCCACTCTCCTTTCCCACTAGTTTCCATGTTGGACTTAAGTCTGTTCATTACTGGTCACATTCACAAAGCTATTGTTTTAATAAATGGCAGCTTCATACATCTTGTTCGTTTTCCTCTTTTCATTTTTCCTTATTTCTCACTCCCATCAGATGGTCTGAATGTAAACACTGTCTCTTCCCCGCTCTCCCCCAGGTCAATGTCCTCTTATACATTTTAACAAAGGGCTTATGGTTAATTTCACAGACCGATGGCACTCCAGCTGAACACTAGATCTCTGTGACCTAAAGAGGACCACAAAGGAACAGGCAGGTCTCTCCTGCCTCGGAGAAGAGATGTACACCATCTCAGGGCTCCAACCCCCCTCTACCTATCTACTCTGCTCCCCCACCTCATCCAGAGCCAGCCTCACCCCGCGCACGGTTTGCAAGATTGAATATTAGTTGCCTAATGAAAATTTTGTTAACTGACATTCAGGGACGAAAGGAATCAAGTGGCAGGGCTGTAAATCTCTACGCTAAATTCTCCAGACCAGAATAACAATGGACCACAAAGGGGGCTCTTGCCAGCCCCGGAGATGATTTCCTTGTTCCTCAGGCTTTCTCCCCTATCTGCTTGCCACGCTCTTGTCATCCCCTATGTTACAGAACATCAATCATAAATAAAGAGCTGGTGCCCTCCGAGTACCCAGCTCTAATTTACAAACATTAGCAGGGAATACAATTACAATTGGCCTTCATCCCCCAACACAGGGTAGCCAGCCCAACACGCTCCCTCACCCCACTCTTTGAAAACGCTGTTTTTTTCCTCTCTCTCTCTCTCTCTCTCTCTCTCTCTCTCTCTCTCTCTCTCTCTCTCTCTCTCTCTCTCTCTCTCTCTCTCTCTCTCTCTCTCTGTATTTATAAAGGAAAACTGCAAGACAGCTATATCCAGCTCCCCTCGCCTCCCCCTTATTCAACACCCCCCCCCCCTCCTGTGCAAAACTACTGGGTAAGGGAACCTGAAAGTGCCTTTCATATTCCAGGTTATTAGCAGACGGCGAGGTAGCTTTATTTTATTTTTTCTTTTTAAGATCTGAGTGGCGGGGGAGGGGGGGAGTGGAAATGAGGGGTGGCAGCAGCCTGGAAGGGAGGAAGACTTGGAAGAAGGCAAGAGCGAAGGGAAGCCAAGGGCAGGGCAGGGCAGGGAGGAGGGAACCACAGGATCGGGCTGGAAAAAACTTAACTAGATTTGTACATAGGCCAAAAAAAAAAAAAAAAAAGCTAGTCTCTTTTATCTCCAGACTGATTACCTTTTATCTTAAGCAAATGTCACCGCAAACAAGTAGGATACTATAATCGGTCTGTTATCCGCACCATTTGCCCCCAACTTCTCCCGCTGTGATTGCTACTTCAAAGATTTAAACATTTATGGGGGAATCCGCCGCTGCAGCAGTCAGAACGAGAGGCAGGGGTGCGTCCCAGGCACTCCAGAAATTATGGCAAGTTCATTCCTCCCTCCCTCTTAACAGAGTCGCAACACTGACCCCCTCCCCCCCCCCGTCACCCCCATCCCAACTCCCCTAGTCGTTTCCCCTGGGCGCCAACAGGGCGGACCCAAGATAATCGAGAGAAGGGAGGTTGGGGGGGGGTGGGGGAGAAATGGAAGAAGAGAGAGAGAGAGAGAGAGAGAGAGAGAGAGAGAGAGAGAGAGAGAGAGAGAGAGAGAGAGATTTTCTTAAATCAATCATTCGATTATTACCCCCCCCCCTCGATCTGTAAAGGGTTTCGCTCTAAGGAGGGAGGGAGGGAGAAAAGAATACATACAACTCAGCCATTTAAAAGTTAACTGTAGCTAAGGTTGCATTCACCTGCTTTGCAATTATCCCAGTCTATTAAGAGTTCTCAGAGGTGGGAATGCAAACTTCCGCGCCCCGAGCCCCCTTCCACCACAATTTCGTCTGTGTTTTCTGTTTTTGTTATCGAATAAGCTCGGGACGAGAGAGGTTGCCTCAACTCCCAGGCATGGAGGAGTGGGGAAGGATAGGGAGGGAGATTAAAAAAGGAAGAAGAAATGACAAACCCCCAAAAGAATTGGACAGAGAAGGAGAAGTCAGAGGAGGCGACAGAGTCCCAGCGGTCAGGGTCGCCCGCCCCGGATGTCTGGCAGGCGGCGGCGGTGGCGGCGGCGGGTCCTGCGCAGCCGGGCGGGCGCTGGTGGCGGTGGCGGTGGTGAAGGCGGCGGAGGTGCTGCTGGTGGCGGGGCGCGGAGCCTCCTCCTCTCCTCCCCCTGCCTGGCTCCCTCCTCCTCCTCCTGGCCCTCCTCCTCCTCCTTTCCCTCTCTCTGTCTCCTTCCCCTCCCTCTCTCCCTGGCTCCCCCTCCCGTGCCAGCTCTCCCCGCCAGTGCCGGGAGCCGGGAGGCACGCAGTGCGCTCCCCCCGCCACCCCCCTCCTCCTCTCCAGCCGCCCAGAAGTTGGGAGCCGGGGAAAGTGAGGCGAGGGAGCCGGGCGGGCGGGGAGGGGGCTCCGGGAGACGAGCAGGGGGTGCGCCGCACGCGCGAGCCGGGGACCCCCACCCCTCGGGCGCCTTCCCGGCTCCGCTCCCCTCTCTCCCCCGGCCAGCCACCTCCACCGCCGCCGCGGCCGCCGAGGCTTGGGGAGCTCTCTAGCGCAGCTCCATGGTCGCGGCCGCTAATCGATGATTGAACCGAACAAAGAGCAGCTCCTGAATCAATTTCTAATACCTATCAATGGGGAGCCGGCCGGCGGCCGAGTCCCCCCCTCTCCGGGCCGGCCCCGCCGCGACCCCCCGCGCCCAGCGGGCGCCCTCCCTCCCAGGGGCATGTCGGGGGCACCCTGGGAGCGTCCCGAGGCTCCCCAAGCGCCGCGCCGCCGGCGCTTCCCCACTAACCTGGAGCCGTCGTAGATCAAACTGCTTCCAATATTGAAACATCGATCCCACATTGGCGGCCATCTTGGGGGCTATTGAAGAGACACACACACATACACACATACACGCACACACGCGCACACACACACGCACATACACACAAGAGTTTGGCTCTCTCAGTGGCTACACTCAATATCTGGGCTGGACTCCCCCAACCCGGGGGCAGCCGCCAGCGGCCCCCCTCCCTCCTCTGCTCTTCTCCTCTTGCGCTCTCCCCCGCCCCCGCGTGGTCTCCCACCCTCCCTCCTCTGCGTGCGCGCGTGTGTGTGTGTGTGTGTGTGTGTGTCTCCCGCTCCCCAGCCCAGCACCAGCTCCTCACCCCCTCCCTTCCTCCTGCTCCTCCTCCCCCTCCTCCGCCCCGCCGCCGCCGATCGGAGGAACCGAGAGCGCTGGGCAGCAGCAGCAGCCGGCGGCTGGCCCCCTCCGACCCCCCGGAGCGGAGGGCGAGGGCGGAGGCGGGGAGTCTGGGAGCCGCCGGCGGGGCTGGGCTAGGATGGGGGGTGGGGGTGGGTGGCCTCAAGAGCCGGGCGGGGGGGGGTTGTTGGAGCGGAGAAGGCGCCAGCGCAGCCCGATGCCCTACTCGCTGGCCCTCTCCGGCTTGCTCCCGGGCCGAAGGAGCGCTCCAGGCATTTCCCCCAAGTCTGGGGGCAGGGCGCTTCACGATCGCACTTGACTTTGGCTTTTTGCAAACTTATCAATACTGACGTAACGTAGCGTGCAGATCGATAGAGGCTGCAAATCCGGAGGGGGGCGGGGGGTAGCCGACCTGGCGGGAGGTGGAGGGGGGGCTCTGGGGCCGGGAGGGGGACCATCTCCAGAACTGGGGGAGGGGAGGAACTCTGAACTGCCCCCGCACCTGTTCCCTTCCTCCCCTTGCGGGGAAAAAGAAAGTTCAGACTTTGCAAGGATTTCTGTTTTCTTTTGCAGTCTGAGCCCCCTCGCTTCCTTGGCCATGGCTTCCCCGCCTCCAATCTATCCTTATCCAGAGATCGCATCTCCCCCTACTCCCCAACTCCAGCCCGGGGGTCACCACTGCGCGAGCTCCCCCAGACAGCCTCCGGAGTCTCTTCAGGTCACCCCGAGTTTCTGCGCTCGCGAGTGTCCCTTTATCATCATCACCACCAAAATTATATTGTGATGGGGACCTGGGGGAGGAAGTAGCAGCCCTGGCGGCAGCTCCATAGCTGGGGACCCTCTGGCGCTTTGACAATTCCCACCCCCACCCCGCACGCCCCCAGGGCAGCCTGGCCAGAGTGGAAGTGTCACTCGGGGACTGGACCACAGGGAGCGCAGTGTTTCTTCTCTGCTTTTTTCTCGTGGCCTTCTTCCCTTCCCCTACCCCCAGCTCCCCACAGCCCGCCCCTTTCTGGCGTCTGCTCTAGGAACACGTGTGCCCTGGCTTGTCAGCCCGAGTCAGGAATCCATGCACACCGCCAGCCAGCCAGCATCCCTTAGACCAGGGAGGGTTCCACCGGAGGATCGGCCTGGCCCTGGAGCGCCCCAGGCTACCTCACTCTCTACTTTCCAACAGAGTTCTCTATTTCACAACCTCCTCTGCCCCCACTGCCACCACCAAAAAAAGAGAAAGAATCATTGTCCCCTTTTTTATTTTTTAAAAATTGTTTTTATGGATAGCAAATGGAAATGATATTCTCTTTTATGACCAAGCCAGGGCTTCTTACATCATTCTTGTTCTGGGACAATAGATCAATACAGAAGGTTATAAAAAAATAAAGTTTAGAAGAGTTTGAAAAAAGAGCAAATCATGACGGCTATTTTTGATGATTTTCCAATATTGCCCTTGGGAGCACGTGCTTTGAGGTGATTAAAGTTTTTAATGTAATGTAAATAATTGTTTCATAAGCCTCAGATGTTTGTCTGAAAAAGGTGGGATCTGGTAAGCCCGCAATCACTCAGGCTGTTTAAAGGAGCACTGTGCTCTCAGCGAGGATACAGTGTTTCTGTTACCTTTCCCCCATACATTTTCCCGGCGCTTGGATAAACATATTAATGCAAGAGTCGGAATATATTGGAGTCCCAGAAGGCAAGCCGTACAGCCAGGATACCCAGGCAAGGAATGAATTAAAAAGCCATTCGGAATGAACTTGGGTGATGGTGGGGGGAAGGATTGCAGGTTAAACCTGTACCTGAATTGCATTTTATCTTCACTCTTAAAGACTTCAGTGGGGTAAATGACAGCCCCCTCATTCTGTAAAATGAATTTAGAAAAATTCCATAAATAGCATATTGCAACTTTTCAATTGCAGCCATTTTCTCTCAAGCACTGTTGTAAGCCTGCATCTTTGACCTTCCCTTTCTGGATCTGTTAAAAAGACTTGGAAAAATTCACTTGCAGACCGGCCTCCTCCCTCTCCCCCACCCTCAGTAATTTTATTTTTAAACAGATCAGTATTTTGTTTGTGGGTTGTCTTAAAAAACATTCAACTGTAAAGTCTCCCTTTGTTTCAAGAGCTGGAGACGATTCTGCCTCCAGAAAAAGATCTGGGAACTTCCCTGGATTTGGAAATAATAACACTGCACCTTTGGCCCTAATAGAAATTGCCCTGGCAAACATGTTTACAATACAGCAGTAAGGAAAAAAAATCCAATAATTCAGATTGTTTTAAGTCAGTGGTATTTCTAAGTGACTTAATACAAACGGGTCTCTAAAGAATTCAAACAACTTTAATGGTGTAAGTCGTAGCACCACAGAGAATGGGTTGGCCGCATAAATACTGGATGATGGTGTCTCTCTGTTTGTGCCGAAACATATTAGCTTTGCTTTGTGGCTTATTGCTTTATTCACAAAATAAATTTCAGACGTCTCCCTGCAATATTCTGAGCACACAGTGATAGGATGCCTTATTAGATGTGGAGGTTCATATTAGGAGGGCATCTGTTCCTATCTCAATCTCAACAATAAGAAATTAAGCCTTTAAGGATTTAGCCCTCGACAGAGTTTGCTCAAAAGAGCTATGATTGCCCTGTGGCAGAGCTTTTTGTGGTCCAAATGGTGAGACAGGGCATCCCAGTTTCAACTTCCTAAACCGGGATCATTTTTAGGATGCTCTATGGTGAGGTCCTTTTATCCCTCTTCCAGTAACAGTCACTGGTTGATGCAGTGTGCCAACACATCTCATATGGGCAGCCCCCATATTTGGCAAGTGCCCTGTGAATTCCTGATTCTCGAGGTCATGTGATAAATGAAATGACCACACATATTCATTCCTCAGATACTGTAGGTAGCTGGTTCCAGGAAAACGCAAGCTAATCCATCTTCTGCCATGCCAACAGAACATTAGCCATGGAAGATTTGAGAGACCCCAGATACATGCCTCCTGGTCAGGCAGACTACCTAGAATTCCTGCCTCTCTGGGCGAAATTAGGCAATATTAGGTGAAACAGTGTTATATGGGGCAGTTTCATAAGATCAATGCAAACTGTTCACAGCCTGGTTCCCCCTTAACCTTTCCAGTCCTCTTTCCTATTTGTGACTCTCTTCCATGCACTACATAGTCCAGCCTCTGTTTCCCCTCACACACAATATTCCCTCTTCTGTCTTGGGTCCTTGACTTCCTTCAAAATGAAGATCAAGGCCTCCCTGTCACCCTTTAACAGCTGGTCCCCCACCACAACAAACTTATCTTGCATTTTGTATATTTTTTTTTGTCCTGACAGAAGTTGGATGGATTTGCTTTTGTCTTTGTAACCATAGAACCTAAGACAAGAACCTGGTCCTTGTAAGTGCCCAGAATAAGCTCTTAAATCAACTTTTGAAGAAAAATTCAACTTCAGAAAAACCTGGAAAGACTTATATGAACTGATGCTAAGTGAAGTGAGCAGAACCAGGAGGACACTGTACACAGTAACAGCCACAGTGTTCGATGACTGACTTCGTTAGACTTAGCACTTCTCAAGGATGCAAGGACCTAAAACAACTCCAAAAGACTCATGATGGAAAATGCCACCCACATCCAGACAAAGAAATATGGAGTCTGAATGCAGATCAAAGAATACTATTTGCTCTCCTGTTTTGTTTAATTTTTTTCTTTCTCTTGGTTCCTCCCATATGTTCTAATTCCTCTATACAACATGACTAATGTGAAAATATGTTTAATAAGAGTTTATATGTACAGCCTATATTGGATTGCACACTGTCTTGGGGAGGGGAGAGGGGAAGGAACTAGAAAAAAATTTTAAACTTATGGAAGTGAATGTCGCAAACTAAAAATAAATGATGCCATGATGCCAAATCAAGCATTCTTTCCACTGTACCATGCACCTTTTAGCTTCCTAGTTCAACTAATTATTCTTGCTAACCAGATGTTAAGCTTGGTTGTTTCTGTCTGCTGAAGGGTTAGCAACCTGTACCTCAGTTAACCTCATCTCTGAAATGAGGAGATTACCTTTCTGGTTCCAGTCTCTGAGCCTATGATCCTGATGTCATCACCTTCTAAATTTTGGCACTCTAGGCAGAAGCTGCCATCACTTCATTGTAATCATTCTTGCTGTTTAATTTTTTTTTTAAATAATTCCTGGAGTCAGGAAGTTGTTGTTTGGTCATATTTCAATTGTGTCTGACTCTTTGTGACTCTGAGGTTTTCTTGGAAGAGATTCTGGAGTGGTTTTGCCATTTCTTCTCCAGCTCATTTTATAGATGAGGAAACTGAGGCAAACAGGGTTAAGTGACTTGCCCAGGGTCACAGAGATCATAAGTTGTTTGTCCTTCATTCTTGAAGTGGATCAAGACATCAGGTGATGTTGTGACTTGCAAGCAAATGAGATTGAAATGATGCAGGACTGTGCAAAGTCACCAGCCTCACTTTCCCCTATGGAGTCAACTGGATCCAGAGACAAGATATGGATCAGGAGAACTGGAGACCATGGTCTATTCGAACTAAGGTCATTCCCAGGTTTGACAGAGGCAATGCCCATTCAAGTGATTAAGGCTAGGTAAGAAATGAGGCAAAGAATGGTCTCTTTCTCCCCCTTCCAGGTTCACATAGGTAGTAGGCATCTAAGGCCAGAATTGAACTCATGAAGATTCATTTTTCCTGACTCCAGGCCCAGTGTTCTATCTGCTGCATTCACCTAATCATGGCTGTATGTAATACTGGTTCACATTTCCATAATTATACCAAGAGCTTCCTTCAATAGCCTGATGAGGTAGGTAACACAGATGTTACTAAGGCTAATGGAAAAGGTAGAAAATCAAAGCTTGGAAGAGAATAGTAGATTTTGAACTGGAAGGAACCTTAGAGACTCCATCTAGTTCAACCCTTGAGGATTTTATTTTGTTTTATTTTGTAACTGATTTTTTTAAAATGAAGATTTGCCTTCTCTCTCTCCCTCCCATTGAGAAACAAACAAAAAAAATCTCATTACAAATATGTATAATTAAATAAACAATTTCCTCCATTGGCTATATTGTGTGCATATACACACAATTTTGATTCTAAATCTGTCTCTGGAGCTCAGTTTCCTCATCTGTAAAATAAGGAAATTGAATTTGATGACCTCAGAAGTTCCTTCTAACTCTAAATATATGATCCTAAGGACAGTGATTAGGCATCTGACAGAAAATGCTAAACAGAACTTCCCCAATATTCAGTGTGTGTGTTTGGGGGGGGGGGGTTGTTAATAGCATTTTAGTGACATTTTAAGGAAATAAACAGTACTCCCCCTATTTAAAAAAAAGTAGGGGGAGGGACCAGGGTATAGATCAAAGACTTGGATGGGGCAATATTGAAAATATGTCGTGGACGACCAGACTTCTCTTCTGAGAACTGAGAAGTCTCACAAAGATCCTTGGAAAGATAATATAGCACTGCCTTAACCGCAAACATAATGATATGCAAATTCCCCAGCATCCCAGCTGAAACAAAAGAAGATGTCCGCCAGGAGCTTTTAAGTGGCCCACCAGACAGCTGGCCTTAGAATTGACAAGGAGGCTACTTTGGAGGCTGGGGCTGAACTCATTTGGAAGTGTTGAGAAGCTACATATAGCAACAGTATATAGCTCCCTGATTGGCACCCCAAACCTAAGGCAGCAGCTGCAGGGAAGCCAGACTCTGCCTCTCTCCCCTTAAGAGGAAGAGAGAGTCCAGGGATCTGGTCTGGGTTCCAGATGTCATGGTAACCTCTTGCAAATTCTAGTAATATGTTCTCCATCTAGGGAGGTGAACAGATTATTCCTCCTTCTGGTGAGTTCTGATACATCCAGCCTTCCCACATTTCAGATACCTTCTCTGTGCCAGTCACAAGTAGAGATGGGAGCAGGTAGATGTGTTGGTAAATGTTCAATGTAAGCAAGAAGGAAAAAGAAGAAAATTAGAATTTATCTAGTGCTTACTCTGTACTGGGCATTGTGCTATGCATCTGACATATATTTCATTTGATATCCACAACAACCATTTCATCTGAATTATCACATTTTCTTCATCACTCTACTAAGTCTGGTGGGGAACCAGCAGTCCTTGGTCTGGACAATCAACAGCCATAAAGGAAGCCCCAATTTGTAGCCTTTGGCGATTCCCAAGGTGTGAATGCTCTTGCTGAAAATTTAACAATTGATTGGGTCCAGAACACTCCTATGTAAGATAGAAAGGGACTACATTTGGAGGTAGAGCTCCCCTTGGTTTCCAAACCCAGCTGGCTCAGAACTACTCATGGGATCTAAGGCAAAGTATTTCACCTCCAGAGGTGAGGACTTCCTCATCTATGAAATAAGTGGGTTGGATCTGATGATCTCAAAGGTCCTTGACTCCTAGGACTCAGTCTCCTCATCTGTAAAATGAGCTGGTTGAATTAGGATAGCAGCGAGGGCATCAGTTCTTTGGGCAGAGAGCTAGGTAGGGTTCAGATCCTGCCTCTGACACTTAGTGACCTTGGAGAAATCACTTGCCAGGATGAGGATCCTAGAATTTGAGAGCTGGAAGGGACTTCAGTGGCCTTCCAATCCAATCCCATCACAAAAGAAAAACCCACTAGGACATATCCAACCAGAGTTCATCTAGCCTCAATTTGAAGACTTCCAAGAAAATGAAAGCTGTCACCATACAGAGGTGGCCCCATTACCCTTAGGGACAGCCCTCACTGGTAGCAAGTCATCCTTGGCATCAAGTCTAGATTGGCCTATTTATAACTTCTGCCCTCTGGGGCTAATCTCTCTTCTATAGGACAGCCCTTCAAATATAGCTTTCATGCCTCTCCTCCCAGACTCTTCTTCAGGCTAAACTTACCCAGGTCCTTCCTCAGATGACACGGACCCAGAAGCAGCAGGGTGTAGTGGTTAGGGCCCAGGACCTGAAGGCAAGAAGACCTGGGTTCAAATTCCACCTCAATCACTTACTACCTATGTAACTCTGGACAAACCTTTCTGTTCCTCACTTTTCTCAACTTCAAAATGATGGGAGTTGGATTCCATTTTCCTCTAGGTTCCTTCTTGATCTTCTAATCTGTCTGGGTTGTCCTTCTTCCTCCTCAGGATGCTCTCAAACTTATCAATATTCTTCTTTACCCATGACTTCTAGGATGGAACACAAGGTACCAGATGACAGCTGATGAGGGACCATCTACATTGCCCCCTTCTGAGTGCCTAGAAGCTCTGCATCTCTTAATGCCACTTCTCTGGGCCTCCAGGGTCTGTTGGAGAGGCTGACTTAGATGGCCTCTGAGGTCCCTCCTGGTTCTAAGTCTAAATCAATGATGAAAGATTAGAAGACCTTTATGGTTCCTTCTAGGACATCTACATGGTGCCATAGTGGAGAGAGCATCAGGCTTAGAGTCAGGAAGACTCATCTTTGTGAGTTCAAATCCAGCCTCAGATACTTACTAGTGTAACCCTGGGGAAGTCACTCCACCATTTTGCCTCAGTTTTCTCATATGTAAAATGAGCTGGAGAAGGAAATGGCAAACCAAGTATCCCTACAAAAAAAAAACCTCAAATGGAGTCACAGTCAGATGGGAATGAAGTAGCAACAAAAATCCCTTCTAAATCTCTAAGCATCAAATTTTCCAAATCATACAAGGAGAGAATTGGTTTAAATGACATCTAGAATTCCTTACAACTCCAGAGCTAGGAACCTGCCTTCCTTTCTGTGGAATCCTCATCATTCCCACTTCTAAAGTTATTTATCATTTATAAATTTTGCTCACAACAACCTCAGAAGGTAAGCACTACAAATGTTACTATTCTGATTTTACAAGTAAAGAAACTAAGCTCCCCGAGATGTTGTGACCCACACAAGGTCACTCATTGAGCAAGTGGCCAGGCTCAAGCTCAAGCCTTTGTTCTTGAACTCTGAACCCACTGGGTTTTCCATGATGTTATCTCCTTCAAAGAATTTTAGCATTAGAGAAGATCTTAGAGACTGTCAGGCCCAGTCCTTTTTAAAACAATAAGGGAAACAGGGCCAAGGAAGATGAAATGGATCACCCAAGAGAAGAATAAGGATGATGATAATCACGAGTGACGATAATAA
Organism: Bettongia penicillata ogilbyi; assembly: GCA_023548195.1. Lineage (NCBI taxonomy): Eukaryota > Metazoa > Chordata > Mammalia > Diprotodontia > Potoroidae > Bettongia > Bettongia penicillata. Next base: position 1,634,945 of record JAJHZJ010000754.1, read on the forward strand.
TGCTAATGGCTAGCATTTACACAGTGCATTAAGATTTGCAGAGCATTTTACAAATATTAAGTTAGGAGAACTAGGTCCCAGCTCTTCTGTTTCTTTATTGAGGCCCTTGACAGTTTTGAGTGTTGGGGTAAATCAAATGAAATTCAATAGAGTAATGTAGAAAGTGTCCTCATAAAAGGTGCTTGCCATTGTCATGGGGGACACAGACTTTTAATGGAAGAGAGGTTCTCTATAAGTGGTCTCTATAACAGTTGCTTATGGATGACATACAGCTGGTTGCTTCAGAATACTTCAGAGCCTCCTAAAGGCCAAAAATTTGACCTAACCATCCACACAGTAATATACAAGTGGAGGACAAAGAATTGTAATTGTCTGGTTGGATGGGAAATCTACAGCACTGGTCCATCAGTCCACATGTCTTGTACAGACACTGCAGCTGCACAATGAATTGAACCAGCAATTGAATAGATAGAAGGCAGTTTGGATCGTATTTGGAAGTTGTTGTTGTCATTTTTCTGTTGTGTCTAACTATTTGTGACTGTGTTTGGGTTTTCTTGGCAGAGATAGTGGAATCATCTGCCATTTCCTTCTCCAGCTCATTTTATAGATGAGGGAACTGAGGCAAGTAGAGTTAAGAGACTTGGCCAGGGTCACACAGCTAGTAAGTGTCTGGGGCCAGGTTTGAACTCAGAAGATAAATCTTTCTGACTCCAAACCCAGCACTTTATGTACTGCATCACCTAGATATCCTATCTGGGAAATTGCTTAGAGCTTTTAACAATCCCAAGATTCTCCCTAAAACAAAAAACCTATCCTTTTTAACATCGTTTCTTCTAATGACTGTATAAGTCATGGAGTACTCTACAATTGGCATATAATAGAAATGGAGGATTGTACAAAAGGTTATGGAGAAGTGTATGATGAATGGGAGTTTTACTTCTTGTCTAGACAATTATAATGCCTCCTAATTGGTCTCTGTTTCTCCTCCTGCAATCCATCCTCCTGATAGCTACCAGGAGGGTTTTCCTAAAGTATATGCTCCACAATGTCATGACTCTACACAATGATCACCAGTGACTCCCTATTACCTTTAGATCAAATATAAACTCCTCTGCTTGTCATTTAAAGTTCTGATCTCTTCCCATCTTTCCCTGTTTTTCCCTTTCACACATCCCATAGTCCAGTCAGACTGAAGTACTTGTTTTTCCTCATACAATGAGTGTCTGGTATTAGGGGTCTTTTTTCAGGTAGGGGTTGGTCTGGGTGGCTAATGAGAACCCTACCATCTCAGAGATTCTGAGATGCATTATAATGTGCTTACTACTTTGCAGATGTTTGGTTACATCTGCAAAGAAGTCTGAAGAAGTCAAGGAGAGCTTTGTAGGGGATGTGCTTCCTGGTATAAGGATTATTAAGAGAGAGGAAAGACTTTCAATGAGATGTCCATGCAAAATGTCTAAAGGCAATTCACTTAAAAGGTAGAGAAAATTAGAATATCCTTTATCGTAGGAGAGAACGTTTGAGTAACAGATTAAACAGAAAAACCCTGTTTTCACATCTTCTCTCTCTCGATATTATACTTGGTATATAGCTTGTATTTGCTCATCTGTCTATTTTTATTCGTGTACAGGTTTAATATATGTTGTTCCTCTTTATGTACTTTGTGATGCAGTCAAAGTGGACTTTTTGATTTCCTCATACATGACACTCCATCTCTGTAACAGTAAGTACCCTAACATATACAGGGGAACCTACTATCATAGGTTCTTAGATCTGTATTCATAAAATGAAGGGCAACTTTTGAGGGGTTAACAATCACTTTAATCAAGCACATGTATCATTCCTTTAACCAAACACATATATCATTCACCTAGTTTAGGGGAATCAGCACCCTGAACTTCAAAGAAAATACAGAGAAATTAAAAGTCAGCAGGCATGGCTTCCTCTGCCTGAATTCAACAGACAGTTGGACCCCAACTGTCTGACCATAGTTACCAGAGAGGGAAGCACTGACATCTGGGTTTTCAAAGTGGGAAGTGAAGGGAGAACTCCTTAAAGCAACTTCCCAGAGGTTTTCTCTGGCCAAATAAATACTTCCAGTCACTAAGCCCCAAAATAAAACCTCACCTTCAGAGTCTTTTATATACTTTTTAGAGCCAGAGGGCATCATATCCCTTGAGAACCAATGTCTCATTAACAAAAGGTGTGGATCTTCCTACAAATCTTCCCAGGCCCAACAATGGGTGGAAAATATTGTCCTTAGCCACATTTAAATACAGCATTATACTTCTTGATTATACTAAAACAAAAACAGCAAAGATCCTATCTTACTTGCTATTACAATCTTCAATCTCTATGCCTTTGCACAGACTGTTCCCCCTGCCTGAAATGCACTATCTCTTCACTTCTGTCTCTCAGAATTGCCAGTTTCCTTCAAAGTTCAAACACTATCTCCTAAAAACATGGATCAAATGAAATAATACTTGTAGAGAGCTTAGCACACAGTAGGCAATAAAGGTACGCTCCCTTCCCTTTATCCCTCATATTCCTCCACTGCTGGTGTATCTCTTGCAAAATCGCCTTGTATTTGGAGTCAGTATGGTACAATAGATGGAATACTAGAAATCAGAAATACCTTGGCTCTCAATCCAGCTCTGACACTGGTTATGGGACCCTTAACTCATCAGTGCTTTAGGGAAGTCTCTAAGACTCTAGAATTCCAGAGAAATTGGCAACTTGCATTGGGAACAGGAGTTTCTTTACAAAGGAAGGTCCAATAACCCTAGTGAAGTCAGAGGTCCTGTTCCCTATCAGTACTTATGTTGTATGCACTTTCATTTGTATATGTCTCCTTCAATAGAATGTGGGCTGCTTGTGAGCAGAAATTACTTCATTCTTCTTATTCCTAAGTCTCCGCCTGGCACATAGTAGGGACTTAATAAATGTGCTGATTCATCAATTGGTTGACAAATACATGTTGTATGTCCCCATAAGAATGTACACTCCTAGAGTTTATATTTGCCTTGCTAGTGCCAAGCACAGTACCGCGCATACAGTAGGTGTCTAATATACATGTGTTGAATTGGATTCAGTTGAGAGGTCCCAGTAATCTTTCTAGCCTCTCTCAGAGATCCAGGACTTCTCTCAGAGCTCAGTCTGTAGCACTGAACCATCTCTGAGTTTGTTTGAAGGTCTTTAAAATGAAATGATACTTGGCACTTGACTATTTCCAAGAACCTTAGACGCATTAGCTAATTGAAGCTCCCTGATGTCTGGGTTCCAGCTGCCGTGAGCTCTCAGGGCTCTGTGTGTCCCAAAGCCACATGGAGAAGTTGGCCCTTATGTAGAAATCAATCCTAGGATTCTTGGTTCCAGTCTCATCCCTTGGTTGTGCAGAGTTAATAGAGGCTAATGTCTTCAGCAGGAAGAATAACTAGCAAATTCATGAACCCTACTTGTGTTCTCCTACTTTACTGAGATTGAGGCCAACTGTTATAAACTCCCTCTCTTTCCCCACTTCACCTCTTCAACAAAGCTCTATCTTAATGAAAACCTAACCCTTTCCTTCCTTCCAGCCCTAGAGGAGAAGGTGACCCTTTCTACAGGGTCAGCCTATGCCTGTGGTCCCAAGCCTAAGGAATTGGGCTTCCTTTATCAATTCAATTCCATCTAATTCAATGTGTATTTTTAAAGCACCTACTATGTACCAGGTACTGTGTGGACCCCTAGAGATGTAAAGTCTCCTGCCTTCTAGGAACTTCCAATCTAATGGAAAAAAGATATATGTGTATGTATAGAAGGTAGAGCACTGCATTTGGATTCAGGAAGACTTCATGTTCAAATTCTATCTCAGACACTTACTAGCTGTGAGATTCTGGGCAAGCTGCATTGGGAACAGAAGTTTTCCCATCATCTGTTTCCTTATCTGTAAAATGGGTATACACACAGCTAGGTGATTCCATAATGCACAGATCTCCATGCCTGGAGTCAGGAAGACTCATCTTTGTGAGTTTAAATCCACACTCAGATACTTGCTAGCCTTGTGACCCAGGGCAAGTCACTTCACCTTGTCTGCCTCAGTTTCCTCATCTGTAAAGATGCGCTGGAGAAGGAAATGGCAAACCACTCCAGTATCTTTGCCAAGAAAATTCCAAAATAGGGTCATGAAATGACTCAGCAACAAGAATCTCTTAACTTTAGACGTTCCCTAAGGGCCTGGCCCTTAATTAATCAACAAGGATTTGTTAAAGGTCTAATATGCACCAGGCATTAAGATAGTCAGTGGGGATACAAATACATAAGTGTGTACACACTCTTCCTTTCAAGAACGTACATTTTGCTAGGAGAATCCAGGAGGTCTCAAGTTCTTTCAACTGGTTGCCTTCCTCTGATAGTTCTTTCAATGACTGATGACTTTCCTAAAATATGGCACCCAAAACTGAGAAGCCATCTGACTTCTTAAAGACTCTACTTTGGAGGCTCAGCATCAGAAAGATCCACTTTTGAAGCCCACTTCAGCCCACTTATCAGATGGGGATAATAACATACTTATTTCACAGGGTTCTTGTGAGGAACCAACAGGATAATACATGTAAAGGGCTTTACAAATTTCAGCTATAAGTATTCTAATTTCCAAGTTGAAAAGGCTTTGAGTAATGGACAGTGTGCTAGTTGTTTGGGTGACCAGTTTCATCCCCAGGTTGACTGCACAGGGATGAAGTTTTCTACAATTGTCCAAGGCCACCTCACAGGTCATGGAGAGAGCAACCATATTAAGGAAATCACAGATACTTGAAGTCTGCTTCTTATTTAAAGGCTATTTAAATCAAATGAGTAATTCATCAACAGGCATGATCAGCTGGAGGAGCCAGTCATGTTTAGCCTGAAAAAGGGAAGACCAGGAGGGACATGAAAGCCACCTTCAAGTGATGTTACATGGAGTAGGGCATGGATGTATACTTCTTGGCCCCAGACAGCAGAGACAGGAACCAAGACTAGGAGTTGCCAAGAGGACCAGAGAAGCCCAACAGTGGGAAAAACTTCCTACCATTTAGAGTTACAACTTTGCAAAAGTAGGGCAATGAATTCTGTGTGCAAAACAAAGGAGCCAGAATATTGGGGAGAAGGGGGAGAGAGAAATGATGAAAAAAGAACTCACCCTACAAGATTCCAGAATGTACCAAAGAAGGCAGTAGCTATCAAAATTCTCTTCTTTAGTGGAATAATAGAAAAATAGATCAAGGAACAGAATAGAGAATCTATAAATAGAACCTAATGAATACCAGAGATTAGTGTTTGATAAACCCAAGGTTACAAAACAGTGAAAGAAAGAAATGTTGGATGATTTCAAATTCTTGAGACAATTGGATAGTCATATGGTAAGTGATTATAATAATAATTTTAGATTCATACTTCATATCATATGCAATAATAAATTCCACTTATAGAGAACATCCCAAAAGTCTTAGTGCAATTTTAAGCTATTGGTGATTAACACTGCACTAAGATTTCTGGGACACTCTGTATAAATGATCGTAACATACAATTTAACTTTAAACTTATAAGAAAAATATAATAATATATTTACTTTAGTCATAAAGAAGAGGACAGAAGAACCTATTGAAGAGAAGAAAAAATCATTAAAGATTGAATATGTGGGTTTGATTATATAAAAATTAAACAGATTTTGCCCGAGAAAACAACGACCTATCCAAAATTTTTAAAAAGAGAAACAGATTGGGACAAATATTTGGCATCTATATCTCTGATAAATATTCAACATGGGAGGACGCATGAGGCAGTGCAGAGTGTTAGCACTGGAAATAAGAGGACCTGGCTTTGAATATAAGTAACCGGGTACTTACAACCTGAATGACTATGATTTATAATTTATCTATTTTAAGTGGGTTTTTTTTTAATTTTGAGTTCCAAATTTTCTCCCTTCAGCCCCTCCCCCACTCATTGAGAAAGGAAGTGATATCAATTATATATGTGAAATCATGCAAAACATTACCTGAGTGACTTTGGGTAATTAACAAACCTCTCTGAACCTCTCTTTCTTCAGTGGTTAAATGAAGGGTTTGGATTAGAGGTCTTTTTTGACTCTCAAGCTATGATCTGTGATTCAGAATCCATAAGTAACTGATATAAATCTCTAAGAGTAATAATACCCATTTACTAATGGGTAAGTGAGGAAAGAAGATGAATATGATAATTTTCAAAGAAAATATAATTGTTTAATAAGAATTTGAAAAATAGATTGAAGTGTCTAATAAACACAGAAATGTACTTTGAGGTACCCCTTTGTACTTGTCATAGCTAGAAAACCCAACTGATTACATTTGAGAATACAAGTAAGTAAAAAGTTTTATTCAATCCCTTAGTTACAAGCAGGGAGAAATATAATCTGATTTATGGAGAAGTCTAAGGCGCATTTGGGTGACTGAATAGGAAACATTTCCCATAGGTACTTAAAATATACGTAAAACAGTCCTGTTAAAATATATATATATATATAATATTCTCAGATGGAAATGCTCAAGCAATGCTACTGGCTTACAAAAGGAAGTTTAAAGCAACTAATGTCTTCCAATTGTTTCAATTATACTGTCCTTCCTCTCCCCACCTCCTTTTGGTCATGATGCACATGGCTAAAGCATGGCTTTGGAGGGGAAGATGGGGCATAGATGTCTCACAATTAGTGCCCGTAGGGGCTTCAGTATCAATTAATAGACTAGAGTTTATCTGTTATTATGTTCTTTATGGGTCTTCATACCCCCTGTCTGCATGCCTGCCCAGAGGAGATCACTTTAACTTTGATACAAAGGACAACTATTTTTGTCAAGAAAATGATGCCAATTTTGCATTTCTATCCCTGTGGGTTTAAGGATATCTAGTGAAATAAAACATGCTGTTAGACACTTGATAGAGGTATTTACTGTAAGAGAGGAAATGGAAAATTGTTATGACAGATGCATAAACTTTTTTTTCAGGTCTGGATCTGAAAGTTTCTCTCACAAGGCAAGATGAAACAAAACTTTCTCAGCTCTGTATAATGCTGGGTAAGTGTCAGAAAATAATTCAGAATGGCCAATTTGTAGCTCACAAGTTCACATTACTTAAGGAGTTTAATCCAGGTCCAAGGTCTCAGAGAAGAGAGATTTTTCTATTCAAAGAGGAAGTAGCACAACAGGGAAGCTGAGTCAACAGACTCCTGTAATTTCTTTCATAAGGTTATTCTTCAACATGCCTGGTAATGGATATCTACCTGACACTGCCTGTTAACATTTGGAGATGTGAAACATCACTCCTTATGGGCAACTGTTGGCATTTTCTCTTGCATGGTGGAGCTTAGCAACTGAATCACTTTTACCTGGATTCAAATTAAAATCAAAGAAAAATTATGGTCCCAATAGGTTCCATTTTACATAGTAACATTTCACTCCTTAAAATTTGGAGTGTTCTGTAGTTGTTGCTAAGCTAACATTATTAATAAAAGACATTGGGATTGTTTTGTGGTTGGACCACAAAGCACAGTAATACTATGTTAAAGACATCTTTTGTATTCACAGGTTCAAATAAGGTACTTGTATAATTTTAACTCTTTTCCTTTGGTGTTCCTGGCACAATTCTGCAATCATATGCACATAACATTCTGTTCGTAATACTTTTCAAAGCAAACATTAGTGATGAATATTGGCATTCACAAAATTGAAACAACGAGGCTGTAAGATTTTACCAAAAAATAAATATATTGGAGTTTACAAAGAATTGATGGGAGGCTTTCCTAGGACCATTGTTTTTTAGTCACGTCCAACTTTTCATGACCCCATTTGAGATTTTTTCTTTTCTTTTCCTTAATAAATACTATTTTATTTCTTCCATTTACATTATATGGGGATTTCTTGGCAGAGATATTGGAGTGGTTTGCCATTTCCTTCTCCAACTCATTTTGCAGATGAGGGAACTGAAGCAGAGTTAAGTGACTTGTCCAGGATCACACAGCTACGAAGTGAAGTCAGATTTGAATTCAGAAAAATGAGTCTTCCTGATTCCTGACTCTATCCGTTGTGCCACCTAGCTTCCCCTTTCCTGGACAGCAATGGTATTAATTGAGATTGGCCAACTTTGTTTGATGTCTCTGAGTTTCTAGGGATTCTATTGTGAATTTACTGCCTTTTTCTTTCTCTCAGAACAGAGGTTAGCAACACATTCACTGTTTTTCTCCCCTCCATGGTCAACCTCTTTGAAGTCTTTGAAGTGGGATCTGTGGATCTTGTTGATGGTTTTTTCAGCAGGCTTCTAGGTATGTTCTTCTCAGTGGCCTGGAGTGGATATCCTAACCTCTGGGGATGAAAATCTTTACACCACATCAATAATTCAGGGCAATTTGAAAACTTATCTGATCTAAAAGTATAAAACTGGACTGATGTTTCCACTTTTGAATCTATTCCTTAACATTATATGGCTACCAGGAGGATGGAAAAAGAAACTTTGGAGCATACCAATCCATATACACGTTGAGCATTAACATTAGGAAAATTTTTCTTTAAGTCAAAATAAGGATCTATTGATTATCCAGCTAATATCCAGTCATTCAATAATAATCCAAAATCAGTAGTCACAAAATCAATAAATTGTGAAATGTGAATTGGAAATTGTGTTCAATCAATATAATCAGACTTGATTCTTAGCTAAGGCCTGCTATAAATTATTAAATTTAATTAAACTAGCTTGTATTAGTAATTTGTTAGAGTTTAACTTCCCCACTCTTCTGAGCCTAAGATTTCTATTTTATAGGACTTCCCCTTTTCTGTGTGAATCAAAGTTCCCCTTTCTCAAATGAGTTAATTCCTCATTTGGACCCATGGAAAATTACAAACTTTCCATGTGATGGCAAACTAAGATACTGATGTCGTCAATAGCCCATTAATCAATAAGCTTTTATAATGCCTAGCCAATCAGAGAAAAGCAGTGTTTACTACTCAGAGATTGTATAATTTTCCATCTCTCAATCCCCAGAAATAGGCTCCCTATTTCTAACCTATTTGCAACCACGATTTCCCTATTCAAGATATCTCAGGATATGTTAGCCCACCTTGTGGCTAATTGACATAACTTGTGGTTAGCACTCTCTGCACCAAACAATCAGGAATTGATAAAGATTTTGTCATTTGTTTCAGTGCTTCTTTACTGACTATAAGAAAGCTCTGTAAACTGTTCATGGAGTCCTTGGACTCTTAAGGAGTCTTAGACCCCACTTATTGGCAATTTCTAACCTTGTTAAAAAATGGAATGTGCCTGAAACTTTATTGCCTCCATTTCTCTTTATTGAATATTTCAATTGTGCCAAATCAACATTCATAATTGAGAACTCATAATAAATGATCAGCATCCAATAATCAATTCTTCATAACCAATAATGATAAATATTCAACAGCATATAAATAAAAGTTGAAAACAAATATTAAACAATCTCAAAACAATAATCTGTAACTAATAGTTAACAATAGATGATCTGTGATCAATTGTCAACGGTTTCGATATCAACCAATAATCCAAAATAGCTAATAATACCTCTATGAGCCACGTGTAATTCCATCAAATTTGTGAGCAGATAAAAGATGAATTGGGGAACTTGACAATTGTCTAGCATTTCTAGATGAGTGTCTGGTATTATAAATACCATATGGACTAAGGGAGATACAGTGATGTTTTATTTCAAACATCAATGTCCATCATGTCTCTCATTTCCATTCCCTTACAGTCTTTGTCTTTAATAATTTTAGTATAGTTAGTAAATGAATTCCCAGAGAGGGTGCATATTTTGGTTACTTTAAGTTAAATGTCCCTTGAAGAACCAAATTATATTTAAATCGAATTAAAGCTAAAAAAATCTAACAACCACTTGGTATCCTCGAAAAAATTAAGCTATTATTTTTTTCTCTTCCTTTTATCTTATATATTGTCAAATTATAGATACTTCCAAATAAATCAGAGGTAGAGAAAAGCTTTGTAAGAGGGCTTATGCTCCATATAGCATCATGCCATTGCACGTACAATTGAACTAAACAGCAATTCCTAAGAGAAGGATAATCCCAGAATTCACAAATAGAGAGGAGTCTGGCATAGTTGCCAAACTGTTGTAAATTAAGATTTGGGGTCTTAGGTCTTTCTGTTTTGAAAGAAAAACATGAAAAGCAAACTGAACTTATCTGTAGTTAAAATTCAAGTCAGGATGTTAAACAACTAAAATTTAAAGTCAATCACAATTTCCCATTGGTTTGCTATTCCAAGGAAAAGTTTTTTGGTTCAGTTCTATGGATTGAGATTGCATGCAGAGGAAAATGGGATTCTGCAGTTATTCCTATGTTAAACTACCACACAACTCAGTTCATACTTTGATAGTTCAGCTACATGCTAATTTGAATTCAACATAATTTTCATATTAAAGTTTAATATATACCCCTCAGAATAATAAATGTGATCTGATGATTATATAAATTGATTTTAAATATATGTGAAAGCCAGATTTACTATGATTACTATTAGTGGGGACTGATGGAAAAGGAGAAGGAAGAGATCAACAGAGACAGAGACTTACCTAATACCAAAATTAATATCAGAATTTAAAACTACCAAACTAATATCAGAAAACCAATACGAAAAATATCAGGTCAGATAAAGATATTAAAAAATTCAATCTCAGGAAAGGAATTAGATCTGGCTCCAAAGGAACTACCAAAGAGGGGAAAAAACAGCTCCTGGAACTGACAGAGCCATAGAGAAGTTTATCAAATTTTTTAAGAACAATTAGTACCCATATTTCACAACTTATTCTTATAAACTGAGAAAGCATCCTACTAGAATCCTTTAATGAGACAAACATAGTTTTAACACCTAAACAGAGGAAAATAAAACACAAAAGGAAAACTATAAGCCAATATCACTAATGAATATTGACTCAATAATTTTCAACAAAATCCTGTCAGACCCCAATGGTTTTCGTAAGAAATCATTCATTTTGCACAAGTGAGATTTATGCCAGGGATGCAAGGATAACTCAAAGTTGGGCAAATAATCAACATAATTAATTATATGAAAAATCAAAACATCCAAAATCACATAATTGTCTCAATTAATGCAGAAAAAAGCCTTTGACGAAGTTCATCATTGTTTAAGTTAAAAACCCTACACAGTACAGGCATAGAAGAACTTTTTTTTTAATATCATAAAAAGCATCTATCTAAAACCAAAACTAGAATCTTTCCTAATATATGTGGGATGAAGCAAGGATGTCCACTCTCCCCATTATTATTGAATACAGTTCTGGAAATGCAAGTAACAGCAATAAGTCAAGAGAAAGAAATTAAAGGCATAAAGATATGTAAAAAGAAAAAAAGCTGTCTCTATCTGCTGATGTTATGACATTATACTTGAAAAATTTTAGGGAATCAGTAAAGATACCAATTGAGACAATTGATAGATTAGCAAAGTTTCAGACTACGTAATAAAACTGAAAAAATCAGCAGAGTTTCTATATAATAACAACAAAACCTATAAAGTATCCAAAAAGTGGATACTTTATAGAACTTTTTAAAATAATAGTAAGTTGGAAAAGAAATTGGAAAAACAAAAGATCTAGAAAATAAAGGCAAATGATGAAAACAAGTAGGCGTGAAGGAGGAGAAACACTTTCAGAATTTAAACTATATCATAAAGCAGCAGTCATCAAAACCATCTGGTATTGGTTAAAAAGTAGATAGACTAGTGGAACAGACTAGACAAAGGGGAATCAGAAATAATGTAACTCTGTAGTACAGTGTTTGACAAAGCAAAAAACATAAATTAAATGGTGGGGGAGAAATCTCCTTATTTGACTTTTTAAAAACTGCTGGAAAACTGCAAAGCAGAAATGGCAGAAATTAGCCTTAGAGCAGTGTCTTACACCACACTTCACAATGTATTCTAAATGGATATGAAACTTTAATATTAAAGATTGTTCTATAAAAAAATTAGAAGAGAAACAGATGAAATACCTTTCACAGGTCTGGATAGATGTATCCTTTACGAAGTAACTGATAGAGGCAATTACCAAAGATAAAATGCTTAACTTTGTGAAAAGTGAAAAGCTTCTGCACAGACAACATTAATGCCTCTGAGACAAGAAGGGAAATGATTACATGAAAAAAGTTTTTGCATCAAATTTCTCCAATAAAGGCTTGGTATCTACAATATGCAAGTGATTAATAAATATACATAAGATTAATAATCGTTCCCCAATAGATTAGTGGCCAAAGATTATGAACAAACAGTTCTCGAAAGAAGAATTGTAAGGCATTCACAATCATATGAAAGAATGCTTCAAATTCTAAGAATGAGAGGAATCCAAGTCAAAATAACACTGAAATTTTACCTCACACCCTACAAATTGGCAAAAATGACAAATACTAAATGTTGAAGGGATTCTAATTCAATGTTGGTGGAGCTGTGAAATTGTATAACCATTTTTGGAAAGCAATTTGAAATTGTGCAAAATAAAATGACTTAAAATGTCCCTCCCCCTCGAACCAGAGACTCCATTACTAGACTCATACGTCAGGGAAGATATTGAAAAGCAGGAAATCCCCACATACAATAAAATATTATAGCAACACTTTTTGTGCTAGCAAAGATTGGAAACAAAGAAATGTCCCTCAGTGGGGAAATTGCTAAACAAATTATGCTCTAGGAATGTAATGGGATATTGCTGTGCTGTAAGAAATAATGTATGTGATGAATGCAGAAAAGTATGGAAAGATCTGAAAAGATCAAGTCAATAATACCTCAAGTTTCTCTTGTATTGATTTCTACTGTACTGATTCTACTATGCAATTGGCTTTATGTTGTATTGATTTTTATAATTGAGTCTGCATCTGACTAAAGCCACCTTTCTTTGTCCTTGAGTTGAGTTCAGGAATTTAGCTTTCCCTCTGAGTTAGTTTAAAGTTATAATGAAAAGAAAAGTTTTCTCTCATCCCGGTAGCCCCTGGGAAACTTCCAGGACATCTGTTTGTTATCATTAAGCCTTACAAGTTAACTTGATACAATTCCCAAAAGATATTTCATTTGTCCTTGCCTGTCCTTGTGCAGTTAGGAGAGGTTTTGTTTTTGTTTTTATCTCTTTCAAGGAGAAAGCAAGTCTGGTAGTTTTGACCCCTATCAAAAATTACAAGATGCAAAAGGGTCCCATAAAACAATGAACATTCCTTAATTGTCAAAGAGAGGAGTGATTAGCCTCAGCTGAATACCAGCCCACCTTTCTGAGTATAACCAATCATAATGTTGTATACTTTTCTAAGACCCCTTTGTGTTTCAATAAAGAGGGTTCCCTCCTCATTGAGTTTGATTTTACTGAGGTTGCCAGTCTGACCCACTTTGTCAACAGATATACATGTCACTGTTAATAAACTGATTTTGCTCAGAGCCTGTACCTCAGTTTACCTTTATTAAATTTACTGGAGACAGATCTATATAAACTGATGCTGAATGAAATAAGCAAAACCAAGGAAACAATATGCACAGTAACTACAACAAAGTAAAGGGGAAGAAGAACATACCAACAATTCAAAAGAAAATATAGCAAAATTATAAAGATAAAACATAATTTGAATGGAGAGAAATGAGATGACAGTCCTGAACCACTGTTCTTTGGAGGTGAGAGGGCCATAGGTGTTATATGCTGCACATGTTTTGGGACTCTTTCAATATGTCAATTACTTGTGCTAATTTTTTTTCCTTTTGAAACAAGTTACTATTTATTATATAGGATGGTTCTTTGGGAGAGCCTATCTACCTTCCAGGGTTGTTATGAGAATCAAATGAGATATATGTAAATCACCTTTAAGTACTACATAAATGCTAGCTATTTGGTATTTATTACTATTATTATTATTGGCACCTAGCACAGGTATTATTTAATGAGGCTAAATTCACTCTCTCCTTCTAAAGCTTTTATTTATTTCAATTAGCCAGCATTTATTTTTCTCTCCCTACTAATTTCTGCCAAAGAGGAAAATAAGCAAGCAAGAAAGCTATTGAAATTAACATGCCTAGTTGAGCAAACAAAACAAATTTTCACATTGGCCGCATCCAAAAATGTGTGTCATTCTGCATCTTTAGTCTGTCAGGATGTGATTAGTGGTAGTACGCTCCACTATTGGTCTTTCAGAATTACCATTGGTTGTTGAATTGATCTGAATTTTCAGACCTTTCAAAGTTGCATATCTTTACAATGCTGTTATTATATAAAGTATTTTTATGGTTCTGCATACTTCAATTTGAATCAGTTCATAAAAGTCATCTCAGATTTCTTTGAAATGATCCCTTCGGTCATTTATTATAGGACAATTCCATTATATCACTATACTATAACTTGCTCAGCTATTCCTCCATTCACGGGCACTCCCTTAATTTCTATTTCTTTGCCACTACAAAAAGAGCTGCTATGAATATTTTTGTTCAGATGGGTCCTTCTCCTCTTTGATCTTTTTGATGTATACTCCTATCACTGAGTCAATGATTTTCCAAAGCAATTCACAACTCTACCAAGAGCATGCTAACATGCCTGTTTCCTCACACCCACTCCAACATTTATCATTGTCCTTTTTGTCATCTTTGAGGAGGCTAAATTCTTAAAACTAAAAATGATTATTTTTCAAAGAAAATAATATTCTTTTTCTTTTGTAGTTTTATTCTAAATTTACAGGGTTGAGTTTTTGTTTTTGCTTTGTTTTACAATGCTAGGGTTCTAAATTCTTTTTTATCTCATTGTTGGGCATGAGAATTTCATGTTCAAATATTAGCAAAACTAATGAATCAGGATTTGTGCTTCAAATATATTTGAAACATCAGACTGTATACTTGTTTAAGGCACAACAATAAACATTTTCTCTGGCAATAAGATACATCTTGGTCTCACTACATACTTAAATAGGCCAAACCTATTTTTAAAGGAGGTAATAGAAACAATTCTCTCTTTTGAATCCCAAATTTTTGATGCCACAAAGTAAGCTGAACAGGACTTGAGTCAGTCATACTTAGGCTATGTGTGTGTGTGTGTGTGTGTGTGTGTTCATCCTTCACTGCTGAAGAAGACCATGCCATCAGAGAAATAATGACATTGTTTTGAGTGAGGGCTGTGCAGGTCACCAGTCTCACTTCTCCTCCAGAGCCATGTGAATCCAGTGACCAGATATACATCAGGATAACTGGAGATGACCCAGGTAAGGCAATTGGGGTTAAATGACTTGCCCAAGGTCACACAGCTAGTGAGTGTCAAGTGTCTGAGGTGAGATTTGAACTCAGGTCCTCCTGACTCCTGCACTAGTGCTCTATCCACTGCACCACCTAGCTGCCCTACAAACATAATAACATGAATAAAGGTTTTTATTGAAGTGTAAAACACAAACATCTCCAAGCCTCTAAGAGGTGTGGAGACCATGGGCTGCAATAATAGTTATTTGAAAGAAATCCCTCTTATCTCAAATATGATATCAGGATGGTGCTATCAAAGGAAGGGAGCAGTCATCAGCCATCATTTTCTGATCTCTCATTGTTTAGAATATGTCACTTCTAACACCAAAACTACCACGGCAAGAAAATCTACTTTGTTACAATTTAGAAAACAAGTCAGTAAAGGTTTTATTCTGCACATTTGTCATAAACCTAGGCAGGGAGAAGTGTCAGCTAGCACACAGAGAAGTGTGTCTCTTCGAGGCAAAAACTTTTGAATATGAATCATTTCCCGGTTACTTATAGCATATAGAAAACACAGTCACTCTGGGTTCACAGCCCATCTAGTCACTAGCCTTGGGAGGCAATTTCTTATTTTTCGGGGGAAGAGACAGAGACTTTATAATCTGATGGCCTGCCATTGACTTCACAGGTCTGAGATGGAGCTCTCTTTTGTTTAAACTTGCCCAAGAACTAGGGTTAAGAAAGTAAAAAAAACATGGAGACTGGTCATTTACATTTGAAAGAACCTTATTCTAAAATGGCTTTACCCATATCAAGAAAAAGCAGTGCTCCCTCTCTCTGCCACAACTTTAACTATCAAATAAAAAAATAGTCAAAAATTATAAAATCCAATTTTAACAGAGCAATGAAGGAAAACAGACCTGCTATTACATTATTGGTAAAGCTGCTAATTGCTGCAATCTTTTTGGAGAGTAACCTCACAACACACAATAAGAGTTACAAAACTGAGCTTACTTTTTACCCAGCTTTACCATTATTAGGACTGTAGCTGAACGATGCTATTAAAAGAGCTATCTGTACAAAAATATTCATATCTGCTTTATTTGTAATAATGAAAGACTAGAAAAAATGATTAGGGAACAACCGACTAAATTGTGCTATATTGATGTGATGAATATTATTATACTGTAAAGAAAGACACGTGAAGGATACAAAGAAATACAGAAAGACTTATAGGATGCAAAGATAGCAAAACTAAAAAGAATACACATCGACTGCAATTACAGAAAATCACAATGGCAGTGAAGCTTTTAAATGTAAATAGAGGGAAGATATTGTCAGTGGATGAATTAAGTAAATTGTTTTTCCAGTCCAATTGGGATCTGCTGAGGTTAAACACCTTCCAAGAAGAAGGACTGCCTTGATCCAAAATGAGATCTGAGGAAATGTTGACCAGAAATAGGGTCCAGTCAGGAATTGCACTATTCTCAGAAACACCCAAAGCCAAGGGGGGCAAAGAGGACTGGGAAAGCAGATGTCTGGAGCAGAAATTTGAGACTAGGGAGGAGATCTGTTCAAAATCAGGAGATATGGCAGTAGAAGTAGCAGTGAAATAATTTGTTTTATGCAATGTTTATTCCTTACAGCTTTGGACTTTTATGATATTGGCATTCCTTGCTCCCACCTTGCTGGGATGGGTCAGGACAGTCACAGTCTAGAATCACTGTGTCTTCTTATGCCCCATTTGTGTGGACTGGGAGTTCTTGTCATTTAGTTCAAGTTTATCTTTTGTTCTTTACCAAAACGTCAAATGTTCAAGCTTCAGATTTTTAAATGGGATTCATTTATTTACTGTTATATTTTTTGAAATTTTTTATAATATAAGTTTTTTAATAATAAAAATTAGGTCCAACCATATGGATTAATGAATACATACATGCATGCATGAGAAAGCATTTATAAGACATTTACTATGATCCAGGCACTGTAACATATACTAGAAATAAAAATGAAAAGAAGACCATCCCCAACCTCAAGGTGCTTACAATGTAATTGGGGAAGAAAATGCACATGGGGGATTTGAGTTGGAAAGAAGGCGAGGGGACACCAGCTTGCAGACTACATGGTTGGGAGATGGCGAGAGATAGATATGAAAGAGATTTTGAAAGTAAAAGGGGCAAACTTGGTAAGCAATTGGATATGAGGAGTGAAGAAGTAAAGACTCAACATCTTTGTGTGGGAGGGTAAAGCCTGGGCTACATCATCTCTAAAGTTCTTTTTAAGTAAGAATGGGAGAAGAAAGATTTGGGATTGGAGTATTTCCAGCAGGAAGAGTCCTCAGTGAGCCCAGTGTAGCAAACAACCTTGTTTTATAGATTAAGGGTCAAAGCCCAGGGAGATGAAGAGGTTGCCCAGTTCACTCCAGCAGTGGATGACTCCACCATCTAGCACTCTTCAAGACCTCCCACTCCCCCCCAGTCCTGCCTTGAGAGTATCCTTTAAAAGATCATATGATGATCATGCTCACGATAAAGGAAAATGCCTTCTTGGTTCGTTGTGTCTACAGGGGCAAGTTCCTTGCTTGGAAAATGAGCCAGTTAGACAAGATGGCCTCCGAAGCCCCTCCCAACTCTAACTCCCAGGAATCTCTAAAACAATCTAGGGCCAATTATAGGGTCTGTTTATTTTTCTTTCTAGCTTCGGGATGGGCAAGCTTGATTTCAGCTGTATCATAAATGGTAGATTACTAGGCTGACTATTGGAAAACTAGCCCCAGGTGAACAAACTTGATTCTGTTTAGCCCTTTGCCTAAATCTGGCCCCAGTCACAAGCCACAGCCACAAAGAAATTGGTACCCAAGGGCCTGTGTTCCCATAATGCATTGCAGAAAGTAGAACTATATAATAGGAAAAAGTGGAACTATGTAATAGGCAAAGGCCTGGGTTTGAGGACAGGAGGTCTAGGCTTGTTTCCTATTTGCCTCTCTGAACCTCAGTCTCTTCATCAGTCAAATGAAAATGATTGCTTCACTGATTTCATAAAGGTTGCTGAAAGGATCACATGAGATCATATGTGTATCGACGAAGAGTTATATGGATGTTAGTAATTACCATTGTCATTATAATATCCTCCCCGAATGTTTTATTAGAGTGCTGAGGTGATCCTGGATTCTGGGAAACTATGGCAAGAGACCATAATAGAAAGGAAGGCAGGGAGGAAAGAAGAAAAGGAGGAAGGAAAGAAAATCATTTATTAAGCACTTTCTATGTGCTAAGAATTGTGCTAATTAGTTGCTTGGGATCCGAATATCAACGTGAGACTCAGTCCTTGCCTTCTAAGAGCTAATGTGATAACCCATATAGATGGCCATGGAATGGAGTTTTCATCTTGGAAAATCACAGATTTAGAACTGGAATGGGTATTAGAGTCTACTGAGTCCAACTCCCTCATTTTACAAATGAGGGAACTGAAGTATAGAAAAGTTAAGTGATTCTCCCAGGGTCATGCAACTAGTAATTGTTTAAGGGTGGGATCTGAATCCAGATCTTGCCAACTCCAAGTTCAATGCCCTAGTCATTACCCCATACTGCCTCTCACAGGGACTATGAGTTGATCCAGAGGGAAGCCCACAAACTTAACCTTTCCAGAAGCAATGAGGGAGTTAATTTGAAGACTATGCCCAGAGCTAGAAAAGGGTAAGCATGGCTTCATTTCTTTCTCTGCAAGCTCATCACTCTGTCCAGGACAATTGGAGAAATACAGTAGGTTGTATGAATGCATGTGGAGTGATTGGCTCTTGAATGATCTCCACCTACCCTTCTTCCCATTGATGGGCTCCTCTCAGAGCCTCCATTTTGAGGAAATGCTGAGTCAATCATTCTTCTGATTCCACTCAAGTAACATCCCTAACTCTCTAGGCTTTGCCACCTTCCCTTCTCTGGTTCCTTCATGAGTTGCCTTCACCGTAAGTATGTAAGCTCTTTGAGGGCAAGGACTTGGCTTTCTTTTTGCTTGTATTTGCATTTCCAGAGTTTGGTTGGTGCAGTGCTTGGCATATAGTAATGCTTAATGAATGCTTGTGACCTGATACCTTTGTGGCCTTGGATAAGTAGATTAATGTTCATTCTCAGAATAGAATTCCCAGATGAGCTTTCTTGGGTTCCTTTCTGCACTAAATTATGTGATCATCCCCAAGATCAGGTGGAGAGACTCCACCATCTAGAAGGAGAGACACCTCATGAAATGAGATGTCCCTGAAGAATTGGACCAAGATGTACTGTGCAACATTTTTTAGTCTAAAGAGAGCTGGAGGAACCTTCTGGGACTTTCAAATTACTGATGTCTTGGAGCTGTAGTTTCTTCCCAGGGGATGTTTCTGCCAAGGAAAGAAGCTAGGGACAGAGTCCAAATCCCAGCTAAGTCCCTGATTCATGATGGAAGCCAATTCAGTCCCTTCTCATTACCCTTCTATTAAGTGACTGTGTATATACTAAGGTGCTTATAAGCATTTAGTGAAACTTGGGAAAGGATTTAATTCAGAAAGGCCAAAGTCCTCCACTGCATCCTGGATCTTCAACAGGCATCTTGACTTTTGTCTTACCACTAGACTTCGATGACTACAGAGGAGAGAGTGAGACTGACTGCTTTGAAAAGGTTGAACAACAAAGGTGGCAAAGTAGATAAAACATTGGACCTTGAATCAGAAAGCCTTGAGTTCAAATTTAGCCCTGGACGTTTACTAGCTGTGTGACCCTGGGTAAGTCACTTAACTTCTGTTTGCCACAGTTTCCTCATCTGTAAAATGGAGAATATAAAAGCACCCACCTACAAGGGTTGTTCTAAGGCTAAATTGGGATAATAATTGTAAAGTACTTAGCATATGGGTAAGTGCTATAGAAACATTAGCTATTATTATTAAGGAGACATAAGTTCTAATCCAGCCAGCTTGCACCCTTGCTCCTTCAGTTTCCTTAACTGAAAAATGGGGATAGTAACAGTACCTCACACCATTGCTGTAGGATTAAGTGAGATACTAAAGCACTTAACACAGTGCCTGGTACACAGTAAGTGCTACATTATTGTTTAGTCATTTCAGTCATGTACAAACCCATTGGGGATTTTCTTGGCAAACATACTAGAGCAGTTTGCCATTTCCTTCTCCAGCTCATTTTACAGGTGAGGAAACTGAGGCAAACAGGGTGAAGTGACTTGCCCAGGGTCACACAGCAAGTAAGTGTCTGATGCCAGATTTAAACTCAAGAAGATGAGTCTTCCTGACTTCAGGCTGGGCACTCTATCTACTTCACCATCTAGCTGCCTTGTAGCACTTTGGAAATGTTCATTCCCTTCCCCTCCCTGCTTCAAGGGGTCATAGGAAGAAGATTCAGAAGTTCTGAGAGATTCTCTGAGGCCTGTGGAAGGGAGAGCATCTTATCTGACCCATGTCTGATAATGCTCTCTTCCACACATTTCGAATGAAGGGTGACCTCACAAGGGCCCACCTGGCTCATTCCACTTGGAGATAGCTGAAGTTGTGAGGAAGTTTTCCTGACATCCAGCCTAAACTGGCCTCACTGCATCTTCCCCCACATATCCCTGGTTCCCCTCTCTGAGGTCAAGCAGAGCAAAGGTAATCCCTCTTCTAGGAAACCCTTCCATTCTTTCTCTTAAAATTAATTAATTTTATTTATTTTCAGTGTTTTACAATCACTACCATATAACTTAGATTATTATTTTTCCCTCCCTCCCCCCTACTTTCCCCCTTCCTCCCCAAGACAGCATACAATTTTGTATAGGTTCTATACATACATTCCTATTAAATACATTTTCACTATAGTCATGCTATGTTGAAAAATTAAAATGAGTGGGAGATATCACCTAACAAACCAAAATGCATACACACACAGAGAAAAAAAATAATCTGCCACATTCTGCAACTGAATTCCATAGTTCTTTCTCTGGATGTGGAAGGCATTTTGCCTTAGAAGTCCATTGGGAATTTTTTTTAAGTCCCTGCATTGAAATGAAGTTACAAGTCTACTGGAAAAAACTCTTGCACATTGTGGTCATTGCTGTGCACAGAGTTCCCCTGGTTCTGCTCCTTTCACTCAGCATCAGATCATGTAACTCTTTCCAGGCCTCTCTGAAGCCTTCCTGTTCATCATTTCTTATAGCACAACAGTATTCCATTTCATTCATATACCATAATTTATTCAACCATTCCCCAATTGATGGGCATCCCCTTGATTTCCAGTTTTTGGCCACTACAAGGAGTGCTGCTATAAATATTTTTGTACATGTGGAACCCTTTCCCATTTTTATGATCTCTTGGGGATACAATTCTAGAAGCACTATTGCTAAGTCAAAGCAACTCTTCCATTCTTGAAGACAGTTCTCATCATGTGTCTCCAGTCATTTCTAGGCTAAACAGTCCCACTTTCTTCAGAGTCTTCATGTATCATGATCTCAAGACTTTTCCTCATCCTAATTACCTTTCTCTGGTCACTTTCTAGCTTAGCAGTGCCCTTCTGAGACTATGATGCCTACAACTGAACACAATATTCTAGTTTGGGTAACCAAAGAAGAATATGGGGGGCTCTTGTCCTCTTATAACTGGAGAAGCTGAAGATAGAACTTGAAGCACCTACAAAGACACAGACCTAGCTAAGATGGGGTGGTCAGATATTTGTCACATCTGGGAGGGGAGTAGAATGCTTATTTCCTAGTGGACCTCTGGAATGTGGTCCCTATGTCTCAAAGTCTACCATTCCCACCCTGGGTCCTATCAATAGCTCATATCCAACTCTTGGGATCTGCCTTCTCCTACCACTGTGCCCCTTCCTCCACTCACTTGTCTCTCATCTCTTGCCCTTTGAGGAGTTAGGGAGGTGAAAGAGTAAGATCTATTGATTATGACACAGGGTAGAGGCTAGATTCTGGGGGATTGGCTAGTTTCTCTCCTCCTGCAATGACATCTAATTGGGCTGACATCTTGCCACCACCAGATCTTGACTGTCAAGGGTGATCCTTGGGATCAGCAGTAATGTGGGCACATACCAGCTGGTGTGAGATCCCAAGGTCTTCCTATCTTTCCAATTAACTCCACTGTTTCCCACACCCCCCTTCCAGGTGCTTTACCCAAAGACAAACCATAGGAGAAGGTGATGTTACAGCCTGGATGCTGAAATCTATCATACATATTACTAAAACTATAGTAAAAGAGATGTCCTTGAACACTGAAAAGTGTCATGTTCTTGGAGCCAAAAGACAAGGTTCAGATTCCATGTTTGCCACATATTACCTGTGAAGCTTAACCTCCCTAGGCCCCAAGTTCCACTTTCTGTATGTATGTATATAGGAAGGAAGGGAAAGAGGGAGGGAGAAGAGAGGAAGGAAAGGAGAAAATAAAGGAAAGAAGGAGAGAAAGAAAGAGAAGGGAAAGAGAAAGAAGGGACCAAGGAAGGAAAAAACATTCATTAAATGCTTACTAGATACCATGCACTGGGATACAAATCCAAAAGGCCAAACAGTCAGTATTCTCAGGGAGTTTACATTCTAATAACAGATGACAATACATTTAAGGAAAGACGTCATGGAGAAGTGATTTGATTTCCCAGTGCTTAGCACAGAGCCTGACATAGAGTAGGTGATCAAGTGCTTAGCACAGAACCCAACACATAGTAGATGATCATTTGATTTGGGAAATCATAGGGAGAGCTAGCAGAGCCACAGGACCATCTCTTTTTTAAAAAATTATTTTATTTGTTTTTAGTTTTCTACAATCACTTCCATATATCTTAGATTTTCCCCTCCCTCCTCTTCCTTCCCCCCTCCTTCTCCCCTCCCTCCCCAGATGACATGCAATCTTGTATAGGTTCTACACATACATTCCTATTAAATACATTTTCACATTAGTCATGTTGCATAGAAGAATTACAATGAATAGGAAAAACATAAAACAAAACAAAACAAAATATAACACAAGAGAAAATGGTCTGCTTCATTCTGTGATCCAGTTCCATAGTTCTTTCTCTGGATGTGAAAGACTTTTTGCGTCAAGAGTACATTGGGTATTTTTTAGGTCCTTGCATTGTTGTGAAGGACTAGGTCTACCAGGAAAATTCCTTGCACATTGTGGCTGTTACTGTGTACAATGCTCTCCTGCTCCTTTCACTCAGCATCAGTTCATATAAGTCTTTCCAGGTCTCTCCGAAGTCTTCTTGTTCATCGTCTCTTGTAGCACAATAGTATTCCATTACATTCATATACCACAGCTTGCTCAGCCATTCCCTAATTGATGGACATCCCCTTTATTTCCAATTTTTGGTCACCACAAAGAGAGTTGCAATAAATACTTTTATACATATGGGACCCTTTCCCATTTTTATGATCTCTCTGGGATAGAGTCCCAGAAGCAATATTGCTGGGTCAAATGGTATGCACACTTTTTGTAGCCCTTGTGCATAGTTCCGAATTGCTTTCCAGAGTGGTAAGATCAGCTCACAGCTCCACTAACAATGAATTATTGTTCCAACTCTCTCACATCTTTTCCGGTATTTATCATCTTCCTGTTTTGTCATGTTAGCCAATCTTATAGGTGTTATGTGGTAACTCACAGTTGTTTTGATTTGCATCTCTCTAATCAATAGTGATTTAGAGCTTTTTTTGTATGACTATAGAAAGCTTAAATTCTTCCTCTGAAAACTGCCTGTTCATATTCTTTGACCACTTATCAATTGGGGAATGACTTGTATTCTTGTAAATTTGGCTCAGTTCTCAATATACTTTAGAAATGAGGCCTTTATCACAGATACTAGTTGTAAAAATTCTTTCCCAGTTTTCTGCTTCCCTCCTAATCTTGGTTACATTGGGTTTGTTTGTGAAAAACTTTTCTATTTAATGTAATAAAAATTATCCATTTTGTACTTTATACTATTCTCTATCTCTTGTTTAGCCAAAAATTTCTCCATTCTCCATAAATCTGACAAATACACTATTCCTTGCTCCCCTAATTTGTTTATAGTATCAGTCCTTATACCTAGATCATGTATCCCACAGGATCATCTCTTGCCAGAACAAGGAGTCTCTGTTTCCTGTTTCCCCAGCTAGAGGTGCAGACTCTGAGGTACAGAGAAACCTAGGGAAGGTTGCAGGAGGTGATAGGACATAAGGAGGCCCCAGGGTAGGAGTTGGAGGATCCAGTCAGCTGGAGGGTGGAAAGAGTGACTGGAGAAGTGTGAGAGAGCTATAAAATGAGGATAGACTACAAGGCCTCCAAGGTTCCTTCCAGCTTGAGATGTATGTCCCTTATGTTCTTTTAATGAGAGAACTGGAAGAAGCCCTGAGAGGCCATTTGCTCCATCCCCTGGTACCAAACGTTCCTGTCAATCAAGCTGTCCTAGACAGAGCAGAGTATGGGTGAAAGGGGGAATTCCATAAACAGGGTCCCTTAGGCAGCCAGTTGTTCCAGCCCTCCCTGACTGGGTTTTCATTGCTTCCTGCCCCCTCCCACTCTTCCCTCACAGATGCCTGTAAGCCCAAGAGTTTCCAGCTCTCGCTGAAGACAGACTCACTGATGCGACAATCTCATTTGTCCTGAAAAGTGGGGTGATGGGGGGACACTTGATAGGCCCTTCCTGGAGCCTGGCTGACCTGGAAATCTCCTCCCTGGAAGGGTTATTAAATATTTCAAGTCTGATTTCCATCAAAGATTTAAGAGGGTGCCCTGTAAATGTCTGAGAACATCACAGCAGGTAATGCTGGGTCCAAGCAGTATTTTTGCTGTGGAGGGAGGTGGGGTGTTGTTGTGTTATGAGACGGTTGGTTGGGGTGTGTGTATCTGCACGTAAGCACACCCTCATTCACACCGCACACAACCCCAAAGCCCTTACTTCCAGAACCACAGCCACAGCCTGGATGATTTGCCAGGCCTGCAGTGGGCGGGGGTGGGGGCAGCTGTGGTCCAGCGGCAGCAGGACTTTGAACAGAGGCCCCACCTGGTGGACATGCTCAGAACAGGCCCTCTTGGAGAGACTCCAGCTGTGGCAGAAACTTAAGCTTCCAGAGGAGGATGCCAGTCAACCAAAGGGCATTTATGAAGTTCTTGTTATGTGACAGGCACTGTGCTAAAGACAGGGGGACAAAACAAGAGATAAAAACAGTCTCTGGTCTTGAGAAAATCACATTCCACTGGGGAGAGGAGATAACAGAAAAAAATGTGCATATATTTATATCTTTTCAAGAGATAAATGATAGACAATAGAGATGACAGAGAGATAATAGACACACAGACAAAAAACAGGTAGTTAGGGAAACGATTCATACCTTTATTAGACACTTTCTATGTGCCAGGTTCTATGTTAAACACTAAATAACGAACTAAAGAGAACAAGGTAGTCTCTGCCCTAAGAATGCTTATGTTCTAATGGGGGAGATAGGCAAAAGGTGGTACCTACAAGATATATCCAGTAGAAATGGTACATAATCTCAGAGGTCAGGCCTGTGTGTGTGTGAAATCCTAGGAAAGGGTCCTAGGAAAGTCCTTTTGTAGATTGGAACTGAGTCTTGAAGGAAGCCAGGAGGCAGAAATGAGGAGAGAAAGAATTCCCAGTGTGGGGGACAACCAGTGAAAAGGTTGAGAGAAGCCAGAGTGGGGTGCTGAAAGTTTAAAAACTAACCATCCAAAGGGGAAAATGTTCAAGTGATAGACTTTAAAGTTTGGTCTGTCCTAGTAATGTTTTTTTCTCCTCAATTTCTCAAGTCTAGAAAATCAACAAAACAAAAAATTGATTCCTGATTTGTAGTGTTTGTCAATTTCAGAGGTGCAAATGCTCACAAAGAAAATTTAACCATCGGCTCTTGAGATGCCCTGCAAGGTAATGTATATAAGGAAGGATAAGGAGAGCTCTTCCTCTGGAACATCCCTTGGATTGTTCAGTGCCTGGAAGGCAGTAAAGTGTAAGAAGACCGAAAAGTGGGAAGGGGCCAGATTCTGAAGGATTTTAAAAGCCAAATCGAGGATTTTAATTTGATTCTGTAGGCAATAGGAAGTCACTGGAGCTGATTGAATAGGGATGTCATGGTCAGACCTATACAAGCTGCTATAAGCTGCCTCATCTGTAAAACTAGGAAAAGAACAACCTTTACCTCACAGGGTTAATGTGAGGATAAAAGGAGAGGGAAGAAGGAATGGGTATTCAGATGGTACCAGTTATTTTTATCTGCCCATTCCTCTAGGGAAAGTCTTCACATACTTGGGGTAGATGCTCCTTAACTTAAATTCAATTCACAAGCAAATCAAGACATCACCTAGTGATGTCTTCTGTCCTCTTAGAAAACAAAGGATGAACATGTACCACCTATGTGCTGGATACTAGGCTAAGAGCTTTGCAAATATTATTTAATTTTATCTTCACAACATACATGGGAAAGAGGCACTATTGTTCCCATTTTATAGTTAGGAAAACTGAGGCAAAAAAGATGAATTGACTTTCCCAGGGACTCATAGTTAGGGACTATTTGAGGCTGAATTTTAACTCGGATCTTCTTGAATCCAGGCCCTGTGCTCTATGCATTGTGGTACCCTCTTCAATGACCTCCTCGGTGGCTCACATCCAGGAAGTGACTGGGCCAAGATTTGAACTCAGATCCTTTGATTAGGGTTTCATCCCCTTGCTGTTACATCCCAATTTCTCTGACTCGTCAGAGCCCGGTGCCTTTCTGTTAGCCTGGCTGATGCAGATGAGACTATGTTTGCATTGGCATCACCAGGAAGTCATTTACCAATCGCTGACTCCTAACTAAAGTGTGGAATGAACAATTTTTCATGCCTAATCTCTTTTTTATATTCTTATCTTGTCTAAGAAGCCATCTGTCCCTTGGATCTGCTGAGGGGTTCTCACCAGTAAGGTTTCCTCCACCTTCATGCCATTTTGGTAACATTCGGCAGATGTAATCTTTCTGACATAGGCGCCTATAATTAGCAGATGCTCTTTAATGAGTTCAATTTCCATCTCTTTTATTACCTCCCTGAGATGATCTTAATTCCACAGACTCCCAGATAGATGGATGTCTCTTGACCTCCCTTATTAGAGGGAGTGGGGCTGGACTGGCATCACCTGGATTAACTGTTTCAACTCCCTAGGCCTCAGTTTCCCCATCTGTAATATTAGAAAGTTGGACTAGATGATCTTTTAGGTCCTTTCCAGGTCCAGAGAGGTGATCTTCTGACCCACCCTTCTTAGGCACTCTGTCTAGGAGGCATGGGTAGGAAGCTGAATGCTTTAAACTAGTTCTCAGTATGTAGGCTCTGGTGCCTGGGGAACAATTTATTGGGTCATAAGGGCTAGAAAGGCCATTTAATCCAACTCTCTTATTTTCTAGAAGAAGAAAATAAGACAGGCAGACTGACTTGCTCAGGGTCAGACAACTATTAAGTGTCTGAGGTTGGATTTGAACTCCAGTTTCCTGGCTTTAAGTCCATGCTGACACTCATAAATCCTTCCCTCAGCATCAAGGCAGGGAGGAGAGATTCAGTTTTATTCAACAAACTTTTATTAAGTAATTACCCTTCCTGTGCCTCGATTTCCTTATCTGTAAAGTTAGAATAATAATGTTGCTCCTTCATTTTCCAAGAGGAACAGTGACATTACAGGTGATGTCTTGACTCAAAAGTGAAGTGGATTTAAATGAGTCAGAATTGCACAAAATCATCAGCCTTCATTTGAAATCATCAAAGTCCAGTGGCATAAACAAAATTCAAGATGACTAGTGGTGGCCCATGATGCAGTGGATGACCTTGCAGCTTTTGACAAAGCACTAAAGGATCCACAAATATTCCATTGGAACAAATTATTGTCATCCACCCATTCCCCTGGAGGAAGTGTTCACATGCTTGGGGTAGAAACCTCCCAACTCACTGATGGGTTTGAGCCCTGTTGGTTATCCTCAACCTGGTTTTGCCTGTCTGCCTGAACAGTTTTATCAGGGTATGACCACTGTGTATATGAAAACTTGAGTGAGAATTGGGTGAAAGTGGATGAGTAGCCCCAAAGAGGGTTCAGCAGCCCTCAACCCAGAGGTGCTAGTCCTCCTAAACACCCCATACACACCAAAGGATAGTAATAATATCAGTTTCAAGGGATTGCTATGAAGATGAAGTGAGTTAGAGTATGTAGGACTGGCAAACCCTAAAATGCTATTTAAATATTAACCGTTATAATGATGATGATGACAATACAATGTGTCGTGCCCTGTGCTAAGATGTGGGGAGACAAAGACAAAAATCACACAACAATCCTGACCCTAACCCTCAAGGACATTCCATTCTATTGGGAGATACAGTGGTTTACACAGGTAACCCAGGCATTGTGCCAACACTAGCATTTTGCATGACACTCTCCTAAGTGATGGAGTGAATGCTGATATAATCCCATGTGAAAATGAGGGGTGAGGTTTAGTGTGAGCTTTGGAAATACATTCTTCATTCCTTCTTCAAGGAGACACATGGCCCTAGACTCTCTCAGGGACCAGCTCTAGGGAGGAGAAAGAAAAGACTTTCTTAAAGACATGTAGAGGAGCTGACTCCTAGCTGCCCCCCTAGAGACTTTGGGGAATTTCTCCTTGGGTGAGCTCTTTTGGGGGCCTCTCTATTGATTGAGTGTGATATCTCACTCCCATTTAAGAGTAGTAATGTTCAAAAAGTCTACAGAGACTTATTAGTACAGTGCCTGGCACACAGTAGGCACTTAAATGTTCATTGATTTATGATTGCTCAAAAGGTGGGCTGGAGGCAACTTGTGGAGACCTCTAATCTCCCAGTTGAAGTCACTTCCTATTTGACCAGGGAAAGATTTCCAAGGAAGGAAGGGAGGCTTCTTGCAGGAAACAGACTTGGACTTCATCCTTGAAGGCTAGGTAACATTTTAATAGATGGAAATCATCAGCAAAGAACAATCACATAGAATTTCAGGGTCCAGAAATCAGAAGCCAGCTAGACCAACCAGACCTGAATAAGAATCCCCTCTAAGATCTCTAGCAAGTGGTCATCCAGCATCTGCCTGAAGACCTCCAGAGAAGAAGAGCCCTCTACCTCGCAGGAAAGCCCATTTCTATTTGGGATATACAGATAGAGCATTTATTAAGCACTTATTGTGTTCCAGGGACTGTGCTGAACTCTAAGGATACAAATACAAACAAATATCATAATCCCTACCCTCAAGGAGTCTTTACTCTAATAGGGGAAGACATCACATAAAGGGGAGCTGGAAATAAGATGGGAGAGGAGACAGCAAAACTGTTGGATGGGAGATGGAGAAATCCAGAGTGTGAATGGAGCCAGGAGAGAAGTGAGCAAGACTCAGTCTAGGAACTCACCAATCAGGGAAGTCAACCAATAAGCAGAGACCTTTCTAGGGTGGCAAGGTTGCTGGCAAAGAGGTAATAGCAGTGAGGAGAATTTTTCTTACATGGAATTAAAATCTGCCTCCTAAATTTTGACCCATTGTTCCTGATTCTTCCTTCTGGGGCCAAGTAGGACAAGTCCCTTTTACTGCCTTCCCTTCAGACACTTGAAAATAGCCCTCCTGCCTTCCCTGAGTCTTGCTATATAGGTTAAACATTGCCAGTGCCTTTGAATCCTCCCCACATTGAGCAAACTCAAAGACGTTTCATTCTTCCAACCCTCCGCCCAACATCCTTCAGCTTGCCAATATCACTTCCAAACATGGCCCCAAGAAGAAAAAATGGCACTGAGATACTGTTAAAAGAAAAGTGTGGAGAATGGACTGTGGGGAAACCAGCTATAGGAAAAGCAAAGTCTTCAAGAATAATTGTCCCCTTACTTAGCAGCTTGGTAAATTGTGATGTTCATGGATTGAGTTTTCCCAACATGCTCTTCTCTCTGCTCTGCTGACAGGGTCCAGAGGGGATTTGAGGGCTGGAGCACAGACCCAGCAGATGAGAGGCATCCTCCTGGGCTCTTGATCACCTTCCCACCAGGTTCCTGGCCCCAGAGCACCACTCAGTTTGGTATTTAGTCCAGGAGAATTCCTTCATCTACAGTCACAGAACTCTAAGCATTGACGTTCTGGGGCTGAGTCTAATTATACCAGCCCCTTGGGGGGAAACCCAGAAAATTCAATCATCCAGATGTGTGGTCTCTAAAATGCCAAACATCTGGAGAACTGAAAGCCCTTCAGTGGTTGAGCCAATTTTCCATTCAATCCAATTCTGAGATCCCTGTGGAGAGTCATGTACTCCAGGTTCAGCCCTGCCCCTGGGTGCTTCGGGGGATGCAGGAGCAGGTGAGCAAAGCAGTCTGGGGAAGGGGGAGGGAGCCCCTCTCCTTTCATCTTGCTGTATTTTCCAGTTTGGTGAACCTGATTGTTTCCTAATCAATGCTCCTTTGGTCACTGACTGACCCATTTGTAAAATGTATCAGGAGAAACTGCAGCTGAACCTAGGCTGAGTGGATGCCTCCCTCCCCCTTCCCCTGTCCCTCGGGCACACAGCCCTCAGCTGCTCATTTTTATTCCTAGGATAAGAATGCCTGAATCTCTCTGCTGTTCCCTTCAATCCGTACCTATATTTGTCTATGCAGGTTGTAGATCTATAACTGGGAGGCACTTCAGAGGCCAGCTAGTTGAGCTTCCTCATTTTACAGATGGGGAAACTGAGACCCAGAGAAATTTGGTAGCTCACCCTCAGTCACACAAGAAGTAAATGGCTTTGTTGTTTTTCTTGTGTGACCTTGGGCTCATCATCTAACTTCTCTCATTCCCAGTTTCCTCATCAGTAAAATAAAAAATGTCAGACTGAATGGTTTCTTAGATAGATAAAACATTTATTAAGCACTTCCTATGTGCAGGCTAGGGGGCACCATAGCGCATAGAACACAGGGCTTAGAATCAGCGAGATGCATCTTCCTGAGTTCAAATTCAGCCTCAAACACTTACAGGTTGTGTGACCTTGGGCTAGTCACTTCACCCTGTTTGCCTCAATTTCTTCATCTGTAAAATGAGCTGGAGGAGGAAAGGGCAAACCACTGGAGTATCTCTGCCAAGACAAACCTCAAACGGGGTCACAGAAAGTTGGAACTGAAATGACTCAACAACATGTCTCAGCATTGTGCTAAGTGAGGGGATGGCAAACACGAGCAAGCGAGACAATCCCTGCCTGCCCTTAGTGAGCTTATATTCTAACGAGGGAAGAGAACACACAAAAGAGGGCTGGAAAAGGGAGAGGGTGGTATCTGTAAGGGCAATGCAGATGAAGAGAAGAAGGAAGATCCAGAGGGAGTCCTGGTCTCTTTGTTCTCTAAATTCTGAGATCTCAAGATCGCTTGAGGGGCAGAAAATGGAAAAGAGGTAAAGGAAAGAGCTGAGGTTCATAATGGAACAGATGAAGAGGGATGGATAACCAGGCAGCAAGATGATGTTTGCTACTAGACAACATAAAGTCGGGTTCCAAAATGAGTGGGATTGATAGATGCCTAGTGCCAATGGTGGAAAGGAAAGAGGAGAGAGGGCTTGAATGGATCAAATTCCCTTCCAGGCTTCCCACCCTAACATCTAGCCTACAATATATAGTCCTTGACTCAAAGTCCATTTGCACAGGACTCTCCCTATTAATGGAGACTGTTTACATCTGCATGAAGAGTTAGAGATTGGGAAAAGAGAGATCCTGGGTTTCTTTCTGGCTTTTTGCTGCAAGAGAAAAGATAGTAGTTCCAGAGTCTCTCCCTAAATAGAGATAGAGAAGATAGAGAAAGACTCTGAGAAGAAGCAGATATGGAGAGAAGCCAGCACCTTGATTATATCTCTGTCCTCAGCTTGCCACACTAAAGACTTCAAGTAATTTCCCCGTGGATGACATCTGAGAATCTCTTATTTGAGCTAAGATATTTCACTCCCAGTGGTAGGGTCCATTCACTCTGTGCACTGTTTGGCATATTCTCATTGATATACCTTCTATGAATTCTGTTTGCTGTTGGCTTGAATAAATGGGCTTGTTTTCTATTTGATATGTGTGTTCATTGTGGGGCCACCATGTATGGGGAAGGGTGTCAAAGCATGTTATATATCTTGGGGTACTCCTCTCCCATTAAGGGATAGTTATCAAGTGCTCAATTTGAACTTAAAAAATATCTAAGACTAATAATATTTAGGGGATCAGAGAAATATGATTCTAGCCCAGTATCTTTTTTCTAAAGAGAATGGTGGTCAGTCACTGGTCCCAATCTCTTGCTTCCCCTCCTGGTGAGAATCAAATTCTCCCTGGTGAAGTGTGAGAGGAGACTTTACTGATATTTATTCATTTCTCTCAGTGCAGAAAGACAAGACTCATATCATTGGCAACACATATCCCCTCTGTAAAAGTATGAATTCAGGGTTAAACCTCAGGAAGTCTGATCCATGTTAGAGCTAGAGGAGGGTCCTTGGAATACAAAATATCAGAGCTGGGAGAGATCTTAGAACAAAGAATGTTAGAGCTGGAAGGGACCTTAAAATGGAGTGTATCTGAGCTGGTTGAGAGCCTTAGAAATAGTCTAAATCCTTACTTTACCAAACTACTTTGTCAACGATGACATTGGGTGTTGAAGTATATTAATGGAATCCTTGATGCTGATCTGAGAACTCTGAGAGGTTGGAAGGGAGGCCAAATAAACATTGCGGGGTCGGGGGTGGGGGAGAGCTAAGAATAAAATTAAACTAATTCTCACACTGGCAAACTGCCACATACTGAAAGTTTGTCTGATATGTACATGAATTGACATTCAATATTTTAGAGGGAAAATCCTCCCCAGCCCTAGCATTTTTAAAATTAGAACAAAGTCCTTCTCCCCTTATGTGGCATATAGTTCAGAAAGTCTCAACAAAATCTCACACTTTCATTTTAAAGCTGAGAAAACTAAGACTCGGAGAAAAGGAAGGGACTGGCCCAAGGTCACACAGCTATTGGGGGGCAGAGCTACAGCTAAAATCTAGGTCTCCTAGCACCAAGTTCTGGGTCCTTTCTATTACGTGCCCCTATCACCCCCCCCCCATGACTTGAAGGGGAAGGGACCTAGAAAAGATACTTCACAGACCAGAGAATAAAGCCCTGACTCAGTGCTCATTAAAATACAGAACTAGGAACTTTTCTGGCTGATCTGGGTTTTGTGGTATGATTTTTTTGCAAGTTGGAAGGGAAAAGAGACAAGAAACTTAGAATGGCAAACTCGTGTGAAGCCGGCTGGCTTCGTCAGCTATTTGACTGTATTTAAAACACATATGGATGGTATTTTAAAATATCTTTGCGATGTGATCAAAAAACATTACGGTTGCTCCACTGTGGACTTGGCTTTCATGAAAACCCACTGACAGAATTAGATATATATTGTTTTTACGTTTTGAAGAAGCCCAGAATGTCAGAGCTGGAATGGAGCAGTATCCTGGATTCAGAGCCAATGGAACTGAGTGTGAATTCTGCTGGAGCTATGTAAATCTTGTGCAGCTTTTTCTGAGTCCTGATTTCCTCAGGTATAAATTGAAGGGGTTGGATTAAATGAGTTTACTTTAGCAAAGGTCCACTGCAGTTCTATATTTATGATCGCTTACCTTCTCTTGGACTCAGTTTCCTCATTTATAAAATGATGGTCCTTCCCTAAGATAGCCTCCAGCTCTAGACGTGCAAGTCTAGGTTTGTGTGAAGATTCTAAAAAGTGGAAATGAAGAGAAAGTCCATGAATGGAGGACAACTTAGGAGAAAGGGGGAAGGAACATGCATTTATTAAGTGTTTACTGTATTACCAGGAACTGTGCTCAGAGCTTTACAAATATCTCCTTTGAATCTCACAACAACTCTGAGAATTAAGTGCTATTATGATCCCCATTTTACAGTGAGGAAACTGAGGTGATGTCATCTCAATTGTCAGAGGTTAAGTGACTTGCCCAGGATCATTCAGCTAGTAAGTATCTGAGGCTGGATTTGAACTCAGGTCTTCAGGACTCCAAGACCAGCACTCTATCCACTGTGCCACCTAGCAAAGTCTGCAACTTTGCCTCAATCCCTCAACTATTGTTTCACCCTAGAACTTCCTCCCTGTCCGGGGTCTTCTCTCTCTCCCTGGGACATCCCTTTGCTATGGTGGTTCCTTTTCCTCATCAGCAAGTTCCTCTCAGAGCCTACATTTTGAGGAAGGGCACAGACCATATCCCAGTATGGGATATCTCTCCTCCCTTTTGTGCATTGTCTTTCTCCATTAGAAATGTGAGCTCCTTGAGGTCAGGGACTATCTTTTTGCTAATGTTTATATAACATCTTAGTACAGTGCCTGGAATACAAGCCTAATAAATGCTTGTCACTTTGCCTTGCCCTTACTTTGCAATGGGGAGCCACTGAAGCTTTTTGAGTAGGGTAGTGACATGGTCAGATGTGTGCCTAATAAAGTTCTTTAGGCAGCTTTGTGGAAGATGGGATTGGAGAAGAGAGAGACTGGAAGCAAAGAGAATCAGGAGGGGATGCAAAGAAAACTCTATTTTAGTTTTAAGGAATTGATAGAGGGGCAGCTAGGTGGTGCAGAGGATGGAACATTGGCCCTAGAGTCAGGAGGATCTGAGTTCAAATCTGACCTCAGATATTTACTGTCTGTGTGACCCTGGGCAAGTCACTTAACCTTGATTGCCTACACACACACACACACACACACACACACACACACACACACACATACACACACACATACACGCACATGCAAGAATGGATAACGGGGTGAGGAACTTGTGACTTCGAGGCTACATGTGGCCCTCTAGGTCCTCAAGTGTGGTCATTTGACACACTTCAGGACCTAGAGGGTCATATGTAGTCTTGAGACCACAGGTTCCCGACCCCAGTCCGATAGACATTCAACAACCAAAGGGAAGGAAGAGGGATGTTCCAGGCATGGAAAACAGTAAAGCACAAGCAAAGGCCCAGGGACAGGAGAACACAGGGTGAGTTAGGGATGGCAAAGAGTAGCTTAGACCAATTCAAGTGCCAAGTTTGGGAAAGGAAGAAATGCGAGAGCAGGCCAGGAAGTTTGTGTGGTTCCAAAGAAATTTGAACTTGACTTGGAAGGCCATGGGAAACCAATGAAGATTTCTAAGCAGATCATGGTAGGCTGTATATATAAAATACCTTCATGAAAAAGATTAATCTGGTAGTGGCAAAATATCAATAATTTTTTCACACTGACATTTACTAAGTGCCAGGCACCGTTCAATGCCCTTCACAATTATCTCATTGGATCCTCCCAACAACTCTGGGAGGTAGGTGCTATTATTAACTCCATTTTACAAGTGGTAAAACTGAGAAAAACAGACAATCAGTGACTTGTGCAGGGTCCCGCAGTTAGTAAGTGCCTAAAGCCAAAATTCAAATCTTCTGAAATAGACCCAGTCCTCATCCACTGCAAATGGCCTAGACCTAAGGAAGGGCTTGGAACTTTTTCTGTGCCATTGCCCCCTTGGGCATTCTGGTAAAGTCTATGGACACTTTGTCAGAATTAAAATGTATAAAGCAAAATACATAGGATTATAAAGGAAACCAACTGTATTAAAAATAATTATCAAAATATTTAAAAAATAGATTCCAGGTTAAGAACCCCTCGACAAGGGAAGTGAACTCTCAAATGTGCAGGGACTGTTTTATGATGTTTTGTTTATTTATTCATTTTAGGTAAAGAGGATCCTGGAAATAGGATTCAGATATGGTGGGGGCTCAGAGCTATTGGGCTTGGTTAAATCTACCATAACCATGCTAGACTAGCGAGAAGGTGTGAACAGAGAGAGAAAGAATGGTTAGGAGAAAGAACGTCATTCACTGTTGAGAACCAGGGAGCTTGGCACTGACCAGGACTTCCATCCTCTGGGGATAGATTGTAACATTGTGGTTACAGAGGGTCAGCCCTTGACATTTTTGGTCAAATAAAGTTAAGAGAATGGCTATCAGTGCCTTGTGATGGCTAGATACAGATGAGGAAACTGAAGTTAAATGATTAAGTGGCTTAGTCAATATCTGAATGGAGATGTCTAATCTAGAAAAATGTCCCACACTTTAGAAAAGAAGTGGAGGAAGAGAGAGATAAGGCAGAAACTAAATGGTGTAGAAGGGTCAAGAAGACTTGTTTTGGATGGGGGGAAGTCCAAGAAAGTTATTTCTTTCATTCATTCATTCACTCAATAAACATTCATTAATCACTGTGTGCAAAACCCTGCACTCAATACCAGCTAAGAATCAATTCCAGTCTTCCTGGAGCTAGCAGTAAGGTAAAATTGGGCCTCTCTCTGGCCCTCAGTTTTCTTCTCTGTCAAATGAAAGGGTTGAACTAGGTGATCTCTTAAGGCTAATTCCAGCTCTAAAAATTTCATGATTTTATAAACGCTTCACTGATATGTCCCTGACCTATATTCCTCAAGGTCCACAGGGAACCCAATGAGAAGAAACAGGCTTAAATCAAAAGAATAGTTAGCCATCCATAAAGAATCCAACTTCCATGCTGTTAGAACAGATGTGGAGAAGCCTCTGCTTTTAGATCTATCCTTGAGAAAAGAAAACACACATCTTTCCAAAGGCAGGTAATAGAACCCAATGAGAAATAGAGAGGCAGCAGGATCCAGTGATAAGGATGCTATTAGCTCTAGAGTCATCGGACCTGGCCTCAAGTCTTGTCTCTGTCACATGCTACCTATGTCAACTAATGTCAATATTAATAAATACTTATTAATCACCTACTATGTGCCAGGCACTGTGCTAAGTGCTGGGGTTAATATTAATAAATACTTATTAATCACCTACTATGTGCCAGGCACTGTGCTAAGTGCTGGGGTTAATATTAATAAATACTTATTAATCAACTACTATGTGCCAGGCACTGTGCTAAATGCTGGGGATGCAAAAAGAGACAAAACAGATAGTCCTTGCCCTCAAGGAGGTTACAATCTAAGGAACATCTATGTGGCCTTAGGAATGTATGTGTACTTCATTTCTCCGGGTCTCAGTAATGGAGAGGGATGGCAATATTGGACTAGATGGCAGCTGGTGATATGGCAGACAGAGTTGGATGAGGAGTGAGGAAGACCAGAGTTCAAAAGCAGTTTCAGACATTTACAAGCTTTATGATCCCGGATGGGTCACTTAATTTTTGTCTGACTCATTTGTAAGCTGTAGGTAATAATAATAGCACATCCCTTCCAGGGTTCTTGTGAGGATAGAATGAGATAATTTTTATGATGTTCTTTATAAACTTTAAAGCATTATATAAATATGATGATGATCATCAGATTCTGTGAATCTATAATCAGAAAGAAGAGAAAGAAGGTGGAACCAAGATAGAAAACAGGGAACACTGCTTCCCCCATCTCCCATTCCTCTAATACATCCAGAAAATCAACCAGACTGAATCTTGATGGGAAGAACCAACAGAAAATCACAGTGACTTACTTTTCCAGCCCAGATCAGCACAGGGAAACAGATAAAGAAATCTGGAGATACTAAGTATGGGATCTGGTCAGGAATGCACTCCAATGTGCTAAGAGTCTCTTCATCAAGGCAAGAGAGGTCCATGTCCCATACCATGGCACTGAAACCACGTGCACGCTAGAGTAACAGGAATCAATTGGTAACTTTTAGCTCATTATCCAGTCTTCTATCACAGATCCACAGAACACATGTGTGCCTAGGAAAGGCATTCCAAGGTAAGCATCAGTCACAGACTCTAACCTATGTATTGTGAAAGGAACAAGTTCAGCAGCAACAGTATGATATAGACCTCAGAAGGAAAGATGGATCTCAGTTCCAATTTCTATTTCAGTTTGAAGCCTGCAGTAGAATCAACAGGGGAGGGAACCTTGAGGTCCTGTGCCTCTGAATGAGCAGAGCTTCCTATCTGAGTCTAGCAGTAGTTTGCTATTGCTCAAACCCAACCCCCAGGTCAGGAACTTGAAGGATTCCAATAGGGGGATAGCAATCAGATTTTTCCCTGGATCAGACTACTTAAGGAGCACTAAGAGCCTGCAGGTCCCCTGACTGAGCTGACCCTAAGAACTTGGAACAACACAATGATAAATACTCCAAGAAAGCAGCAACAGAATCAGCTCAGTTGAAGTCAGAAATTAATCCTGGAGAATGGGCAAACAATCACTATAAAAAGTTATTGTGATGACAAAGACACTCAAGATATAAACTCAGAAAAAAAAGAATGACTACAAAACATCTACATATAAAACTTCAAAGAAAAGCACAACTTGGGCACAAATTCAATGAGAATTCCTGGAAGAGATGAAATAAAAAAAAATATAAATAATATGAGGGTGTAAGGGAAAAAATTGGAAAAACTATGAGAGCTATAGGAGAAAAAATTGGAAAAGGAATTAACAATTTACCACATGGGGCAGAGAACCTTGCCCAATGAATAAACTCCCTGAAACTTAGAATGGATCAAATAGAACCTAATGACTCGAGATAAGAAATGTTTGTACAAAACCAAAAAACTGAGAAAATATAGAAGAAAATGTAAGGTATCTCATAGCAAAAACAACTGATCTGGAAAACAGATTGAGGAGAAAAAACCCATGACCAAAAACAGTCTTGAAATTTTATTTCAAGAAATGCTAAAAAGAAAATTACATAGACTTCATGGAACCAAGGGGGAAATAAAAAGAGAAAAAATCCTCCAGTCATCTCATGAAAGCAGCCACAAGGTGAAAACTCCCAGGAGCATTATAAACAAACTCCAGAGCTTCCAGGTCAAACAGTACTGCAAGCAGCCAAAAAGAAAGAAAGAGCTTTAGTTAGGCTCACACATGATTTAGCAGCCACCACCTGCAAGGAGCAGAGAGTTTGGAATATGATATTCCAGAAGGCAAAGGGTAAAGGCTTACAGCCAAGAACCATTTACCCAGAAAAACCAAGTATAAATATATGGAGGTGGGAGAGAGAGGGAATGTGTGGAATAGACCTTAAATGAAATAGAAGACTTCTAAGTATACCTGAAAAAAAGATCTGAGTTGGGTAAAAACTTTAAAGTTCAAATACAGTAGTTAAAAAAAACACAAAAAGGTAAACATGAATGAACAATGATAAAGCATTAAACAAAGATAAAATGCTTACATTCAAATATGGGGAGATGATATATGGGTCCCCTGTGAACCCTATCATCCTCAGGGATTAGAGGGAGTCTAATTACAAATAAGTCCTGGCTTTGTATGTCTTGATGATCTTAAAAGAAGAAAGGAAAGAGAAAGGAAGAGAAATATGCTGGGAGGAAAGGAAGGGAAGCTTAGGGAAATTATCTCATAATTGGACTGTGCAAGTAGAAACTATATAATAGTAAGGAGGAAGGGATTAGGGAGTGTCTGATATTTGAACCTCATTTGTCTCAACTGTTCAGAAAAGGAAAGAACACACACATACTAACAGAATTGGGTACAGAAATACATTTTACTTAATGAGGAAATAGGAAGGAAAGGGGAAAGGGGAGGAAGAAGAATTAGAGGGAAAGTAAATTTAAGCAGGGATTATTCCTAAGCACAACAAACTCTAAGGATGTGTAAAAATAAAAATATGTATAGCTCTTTTTTTGAGGTGACAAAGAATCAGAATTTGAAGGGGTTCCCATAAATTCAGAAAGGTTATACGGCATATAAATGGGATGGAATACTGTTGTTTTCTAAGAATTGATGATAGTGATGGTTTCAGAGAAGCCTGAAAAGACTTGTATGAACTGATGCAGAGTTAAGTCAACAGAACTAGGGAAATAATTTATACAGTGACAGTAATATGATAAAGATATATAGCTTTGAAACACTTAGGAACTCTGACTAGTGTAATAACCAACTGTAATTACTAATGATGGAACATGTAACTCATCTCTTGGCAGAGAAGTGAAAGACTCAAGAACATAAAATGAGACATAAATATAAAAATATATGTGTGTGCGTGTGTGTATATGTATGTATTTCCCCCTAGAGGCAAGTGGTGGCACAGTGTGCTGAGCCTCGAGTCAGGAAGACCTGAGTTCAAATGTGACCTCAGACACTTATTAACTGTGTGACCTGGGGCAAGTCACTTAACCTGAGTCTGTCTCAGATTATAACAGCACCTATGTCCGAGGGTTTTCATGAGGGTTAAGTGAAATGATCAATAGGGAGCTTTGCAAACTCTAAAGTGTTATATAAATGTCAACTGTAATTGCTATTATTATCACCTTGAGAACTGTTCTCCTGATGCTTTCATTGGGAATTTAGAGTATTGAATTCATAATAGCTTTTTTTCATCATGCCTTTACTCAGTTAACAGATGCTAAGATGAAGGAAAGTCTATGACTTTTGTGAACGTTGAAAATGGGTTCTCTTCATACTCAAAAACATTGGGAGTTACTATATTAAACCACGTTGTCTTGTACTCATTTTGTTTTCACAGACTTCTCCACATTCTACCTTGACAACCTTCTAAATGGTTAGCCCCTTCCATAGAGGGTGTTTATAGTACCTAAACCCTACTAGAATGGTCTATTAATTTAAAAAAATTAGGCAATCCAGATGTCTGGTATAATGGAACCCATTATGTCCCATGGTTCAGAAACTAATTCAACCTCTTCTTCTGATTCCCCAGCTCAGAGTGCCACTTCTGTACCCCTCAATTACTTTCCATTTACCTTCAAATATGTTGATGTATATTTTGTATCTCTTTGTATGTGTACATGGTATTGTTCCTGATAAAAAGTGAGCTTCTGGAGGGCAAAGATTGTGTCATTTTGTCTCTGTATTCCCAACTCTTAGGATCTAGGTTGTAGC
Source organism: Bettongia penicillata ogilbyi (assembly GCA_023548195.1). Classification (NCBI taxonomy): domain Eukaryota; kingdom Metazoa; phylum Chordata; class Mammalia; order Diprotodontia; family Potoroidae; genus Bettongia; species Bettongia penicillata. Next base: position 1,675,993 of record JAJHZJ010000754.1, read on the forward strand.
ACACAGCAGATGCTAAATAAGTACTTGTTGATTGATAAGTGCAAAGAACCACACTGAGTCCTTAGAATCTCTTTAACAATGATCACAATGTCTTCTTTGTTCTAATGGGGATTGGATAAGTGGGGAGGGATAAATTTGAAAAAGAAAATTGAATAAAGGTAATTGTGTTGAAATTTAAAATAGCAATAATGAAATCATAGCCTGAGAAGGAAGCTAAAGAGACCTGCTAGTCCAGTCTATACCTAAAGTATGAATTCATCTGCTTATTTGATAAGGGGTCATCCAACCTCCATGTGAAGGAATCCAGTGCTGAGGAACTCATTATCCATCAAGACAAAACATTTTATTTTTCGGTGGCTTTAAATGATAGGAAGTTCCATCCTCCTTATAGTGAGCCAAGATCTGCTCTCAGTTTGGTATGCAAGATAAGCAATGAACAGATAAAACATGTAAGCTCAAAAACCATTCCTCAATAGATAAGTGGACCAAGATATGAAGTTTTAAAAAGAATAATTGCAATCTATAAATAATCATAATCACTAATAGTAACATAATATAAATAATAATAATTTAATATGAGAGACACAAATCAAAATATCCATGAGGTTTTACCTCACATCTTGCAAATCGAAAAAGATAATAAAAGATAGGAAAAGTCAACATTGATTGGATTGGGAGAGGGAAGAAGGAAATAAGGAAGGAGATAAACATTTATTAAGTGTTTACTATGTGTTGGACACTGTAAAGATAGGCACTTCTTCAACTGTTGTCCAATCACATCTGACTCTTCTTTGGGGCTTTCTTGGTAAAGATACTGGAGTGGTTTGCATTTTCTTCTCCTGTCCATTTTTACAGATGAAGAAACTGAGGCAAACAGGATTAAGTGACTTACCCAAGGTTACATAGCTAATAAGTGTCTAAGACTGGATTTTAACTCAGGAAGATGAGTCTTCTGACTTCATCTGCTGCTCTATGCACCATGGTATCATCTACTTGCACACACTAGTACATTGTTGGTGTATCTATGAATCAATACAACTATTTTGAAAAGCAATTTGAAATTATGCAAATAAAGTGACTAAAATGTCCATACACTTTGACCTAGAGGTTCCATTATTAGGCTTATAGTACAAAGGTCTCATCAAAACAACCACAGCAAAATCTGTTTTCCTATAACCTCCACTCTTTAGTTCTTGCTTTTCCTTCTATGGCCAAGCAGAATAAGTCAAGAATCCCCAAATCACAGAGTTTGAGAGACCATATATTTCAGCCCAAACAAATTCAGTCTCTCCTTATGATCAAATGCTTAAGTCAATCCCTTCTTTAGACTCAACAACATTAGAGAAGTAATGTGATGTAGTGAAAAAAATGCGGTACAGAATGTCAGATCTCTTGACAGGTCTTGAATATCTGCTCTGATACTTATTAGCTAGATGATAATGGTCGTCGTTTCAACTCTCTGAGCCTCAGTTTCCTCATCTGTAAAATGGGGATGAGACTACCTAATTACCTAACTACCTAATTACCTAATCCATCGGATCATAGAGATGAAGCTGGAAGGGCTCTCAGAGATTGTATCCTTTATTTTACTCCTGAGTAATGATGAAGAAACTAAGGTCCAAGATAGTTATATGACTTGCTAAAGATTGCTCAGGTGTCAGTATTTGAATTCATGCCCTTTGACTTCAGAGTTCAGTGCTCTGACTTTGCCCCAATGCTTCAGAAAACCTTTGAGAGTTCTATCAATTTGGGGGTTTGGATTTTTGGGTCTACATCTGTGACTTCATCAATACAGGGAACTTCCAGCCGAGAAATTCCCTTCACCAATGCAGATCAGGAACAACTCAGTAATTCACAGTCTTTAGAGAGCTGCCTGGGCTGTGAAGCAGTTAAGGGGCTCGGCTGTGAAAATAATATAAGAATGCTTCAAAGGCAGGCATGGCACCCAGGTCTTCCTGACTCCTGTTCCAGCTCTCTATCCATGGCCTTTCCCTATATCAATGTATCGTGATTCTTTGTTCTTTCAACTGATCCTCAGTTGACTTTCAGTACTTTCCCAATCTTGACTTCCCTCTCCTTTACACACTCCAGTTGGTTAATAAAACTCTTAAAATTCGACTATGTTAAAACACAATATTACCCTGATGGGGCAGAAAACAGTGGGACCATTGTCTCTCTGACCTTGAATACTCTATTTTCAAACTTGATGATTTTTAAAGGCAGAGGAACCAACTCATACGGATGTACCTTGAGATAACTCACAACCCACACTTAGTTACTTGGATGTCCCTCAGTTAAATGGAAAACCCCAGGTTTTGGAAACATATTGATTTCATCAGGCATATATTATTTGACTTTAAGTACCTCTGTCTGTTGTACTTAATATACAACAGTTTAATTTAAAATGCATTAGTTTAATAAAAATGCATAAAATAGAATACAATGGCATTAGCTTCCATAAAAAAATTCAATTTCATAAATATTACCTTGTGTTAAAATGCATCGATTTCCGGGAATATATATCGGTCAAAGGTAATTTACATCGGTTTGAATGGAAATGTATTTGTCTCCATAAATATGTATTAGTTTAGTCAAATGTATCTGATTGTGTAAAATATTGGTTAGAGCAAAATGTATTCCAAAGGAGTGAGTGGCGGGCAGAGTTTTTGTTTTGTTTTGTTTTCCCTTGAATCAAACCTCATGAACTTGGGTTCCAGGAGCCCTTTTCACTTCAGACAAGGCCACTCAGTGAGCACAGAGGTTAATTCTAATAACACCTGTGCTGACTCCTACTTCCAAGACTGAAATTTTACAACCAGATACCCATGGAGCTGCCTGAGTGAACCTGAGAAAGAACGCAAGATTTGAACATGACCCAAAATCAATGGAACGGACTCCTCAGCTGTTGGTCAGAATGGTATGAGTTAACTGTGTGATTCGATAGCCAAGGGAGAGATAACATCTTGGGCTGAATTAAGAGGAGAATAGTGTACAGCAGTGGGGTCAAACTCAAATAGAAATGGAGGCCACTCATCCATACATAAAGATCCCTGCTGCCATTTATTGACTTAGTTTAAAATTTTAAAATGCAATGTTATTGACATTTTATTCTACTTTTATTATTTATTTATTTTGGTAAATATTTCCAAATTATATTTTAATCTGGTTCAGGCTACCACATGTTTGTCACCTCTGATTAGAACAATGGATAATTGCTTGAATTTATGTAGTGCTTTAAGATTTGCCTAGAGCGTCTAAGTGGTGGAGTAGATACCTGGAGTTAGGAAGACCTGAGTTCAAATGTGGCCTCAGACACTTCCTAGCTGTGTGACCCTGGTCAAGTCACTAAAACCTGTTTGTCTCAATTTCCTCATCTGTAAAAATAAGCTGAAGAAGGAAATGGCAAGCCCATCCAGTATCCTTGCCAAGCAAAGTTCAAATGTCATGAAGAGTCAGAGACGACTGAAATCCACAGTAACAACAACTGCCATCTCATTTTATCCTTTTAACAACACTGGGAAGTAAGTGCTATTATTTCCCCCATTTTGCCAATGAGAAAACTGAGATAGACAGCACTAGAGTGACTTGCTTAGGGTCATACATCTATAAGTGAAGAGGCTGGATTTGAACACAGGTCTTCCTAACTCCAGGTTCAGTGCTCTACCCACTATGTCATCTAGCTTCCTAGGGAAGTAATGATCCTGCTATACTCACTCAGGTCTAGTGTTCAGAATGGACAGACCATAGGAGGGATGTTGTCTTTGGTTCTGGGGCCATACTTAGCAAAGGCATTGATAAGAGCTCTGCATGTGTGACTGTGGGCAAGTCACATCTTAGTGCTCCAAGAAACACAATACAAGTTTCAGAGAAGGTGCTGATCTGTATTGGTGAAGGAAATTTCCTCATTCCTCATTCTGGGAGTACCCTAAACCAGTGAAATCACAGATTCTGTCTCTATCCTTTTCCTTTGGCTGGATCTCAGGGTTCTTCTCCCTCCGTTCCCCTAAATGCACATAACTACCATTTTGGAGGTCCCAAGAGAAGCAGGGAAGGGGTGGGGGATCAAGGAGATGTCAGACAAAGGAGCTAATGTCTCCCTTGGCTTCATCCAGGAGTTGTAGTTTTCAGGACTGTGGAGCTGAGAGTCCCGCTGTCTTCTGTCTTCATCATACTATATTTGGAGTAGGATGTTCAATGATGGGTGTCACAGTTTAAGAAGGACAGGGCTAAAATGGAGAGGGAGGATAAAATTACAGACGACGGTGTCCACATCATTCAAGGACTGATTGAAACGACTAGAGAACAATGAGCAGACAATCTGGAGAAGACTCAGAGCATTTGCTCTGACTATCCCATGCCTGGAAGGCTCTCCCTCCTCATCTCTGCCCCTTGACTTCATGTCCCAGCCAAAATCTCACTTTCTTTAGGAACCTTTCCAATCCCTCTTAATTTTGGGGCCTTTCAACTGCTGATTATTTCCTATTTATCCTGTATGTAGTTTGTCATACACACACACACACACACACAAGCATTGGTATGTTGTTTCCCTCATTAGACAGGGAACTTCTTGGGGACAGGGGCTATCGTTGGACTTTCTTTGTATTCCTAGCATTTAGCACAGTGCCTGGCACATAGTAGGAACTTAGTAAAATTTAGCTGACTTAAGTAAAGGAACATAAAATCTGTCTTTGAATACTTGAAATCATCTCTCTGGCCTCAGTTTCCTGTTCTGTATAATGAGCAAGTTACACTAGATGATGGCATAGGACATTTTCAGCTTTAAATCTATGACCCTAAAATCCTCACTACTTGATGGCAGAAGCAAAGATGTCACAAAGTTCAGGATGCTCCTGAGAAATCACTGCGGAGTGACAATTAGCCTTGTTCTGCTTAGCCCAAGGGGGTGGAACCAGGATCCAAGAGTGAAAATTACAAGACCAATGTGGGCTTGATGTCAGGAAAATAAGCTTCCTAACAATGAGAGAGGCTGCCTGGGTGTAGAAGGGACTGCCTTAGGAGGGAGTAAAAGGACAGACAGACATATGGAGGAATTTGTTGTTGCTGTTGTGTTCGTCCTTCATTTTCTAAGAAGACCATGACATTGGAGAAATGATGACATGACTTGCATTTGACTTTGTTCTGAGGGAGGGAGGGCTGTGTAGGTCACCAGCCTCACTATTCCCTCCTGAGCCCATGGAGTGATAGACAGGAAGGTAAGTAGGTAGACAGAGGGATAGATAGATACATAAATGGATGGATGGATAGAGAGGTGGGTAGATGCATGGAGAGATAAATGGATCAATAGACAGATAGATAAGATAGATATATAGATAGATGGATAGATGGATGGGTAGAGATATATGTAGGTAGATAGATAAGTGAATGAGTAACTAGGTAGATGGATATATATATATATATATATATATACAAATATGGATAGAAAGATGGATAGATAGGTGGATGAACAGATTTAGATGGATAGAGAGAAATAGAAAGAGATAGATGGATAGATAGATGGATGGGTAGATGGTAGATGAATGGATGGATGGATGGATGGTTAGATAGATAAGATAAATGGAAATAGATGGATAAAAATAGAGAGATATGGATAGACAGATGGATAGTTGGATAGATGATAGAAGTAGGTAAATAGGTAGGTAGATAAATGAATAGACAGATTGGTAGATGATAGAACATTTATGAAGCACTTTCTTTGTCCCACCCAGGTGGCACAGCTTGGAGCTGATCATCATGAAGGGAGGTGGGAGCTTACTTCCTGGCACAGACCCAAGAAGTCTTCAAGCAGGGGCTAGATGATTGCTTGCTGGCTACCCTGCAGTGAGGAGCAGGATCCCTTTCATCTCTGAGAGTCTGTCTAAAGAATTGGCCAACAATTTCATAGCTGGGAAGCTCCTTAGGCCCACAGGTGTTGAATAAATGTTTGTTTGCCTTTGTGCTCCCTAAATACTTGCGGACTGATCGATTGACCATTGTGTAGACAGACTAGGTGATTGATTACATTTTCCGAGTTTCCATAGGTTCTCTGGTGGCCACTTTATTTTGGTCCTTGACTTTAAGAAGATAATATTGGAGAGTAGAAAGCACATTGGATTTAGGATCAGAAAACTTGGGTTCAAATCTGCTGTCTACTACATTGTGTGACCTGGGTTCAAATCTTCCCTCTGGAAATTCCCTCTTGGTTCAGTCCCCTGACCTTTCAAGTGATTTAGGCAGTGCTCTGAGATCACAGATCTTTAAGTCACAGGTAAGTTGCTGCTTTGCATTGACAGGGGATGTTTCCATATCATGAATTCTCTACATTGGTGAAATAAAATGCCTGGACCAGTCCTGGGTCTTCAGTTTCCTCATCTGTAAAATGGATGGGATTGGATGATTTTCCTTTGAGTTCTACATCTATTTGACTCTTTCCATTGGATATTTGTTAAGTGTCTCCCCTATATTAAGTTCTGGAGGAACAAAGGTCATGAGGAAGTAGTAGAGGACCCAGATTCAAATTCCATTTTGCACTAATGACCTCCCATGACTAAATAAAACAACTTATGTGATCAAATGCTTTGCAAACCCTACAGCATTATAGAGATGTCAGCTAGGATTTGGCCCTATTTTTTAGATAAGGAAACTGAGCCTTGGGTCAAGAGAGAGACTTATCCAAGGTCATAAAGCACAGAAGGGATGGATGCCAGACTCCAGCACAGGCCCTCTGCCCTGGTTCCTAGTTCAGCACTCTCTCCGTGGTCCCACTACTACATTGTCAGGCTCCATGAGAACTGTTTTTTTTTGTTTAGTCATTTTCAGTCATGTTTGACCCTTTGTGACCCCATTTGAGGTTTTCTTGGCAAAGAAACTAGAGTGGTTTTGTCATTTTCTCCAGTTCATTTTACAGATAAAGAAACTGAGGCAAACAGGGTTAAATGATTTGCCCACAGTCACACAGCTGATAAGTGTCTGAGGCATAATTTGAACTTGGATCATCCCGACTCCAGAACTGATGTTCTGTGTACTGTGAGATGTTTTTTCAATGGACCTGACTTGAATTCTAGCCCCAGCTTGTCCACTCACTCCTTATGTGACCTCAACTAATTCATTTTCTGTCTCTGAGACTCAGATTTTTTCTCCTCTATCAAATGAAGGTATCTGTTCAAATGATCTCTAAGGGACCCTGATCTGACATTCTAGGAGTGTGATACAGTGGGGAGAATACTCACTGAGCATTCATAGGGCTTGAATTCAAATCCTACCGATGACACCTTTGTTTCCTCCTTTCTAAATTGCTGTACTGGGTGACCTCTGAGGTCTCAGATCAGAATCTGTGATTCTTTGATTCTTTGATCCTAAGCTGATCTAGATGGCTCCAGAATCATGGAACTTGGCAATGCGGTAGTTGGTACACAGAGAGAAGGCAGGGTACCAGGGTACTACCCATTAACCGACTGACTGTCTCATGGGGATTGCAAGATTGTAGAGACTGAAGACTTGTCTCCAACAGGTGTTGGGCTGACACTCAAAGGCTTTAGTGTAAACATTTGACACTCATGACCCCAATGTTACATATGCTTTCCTTTCAGCAGCCCCTGTGAGGTAGAGGGTCCACATTTTGTTGTCCCCATTTTACAGATTGGCCGAGTCCCAGAGAGATTAAACAATGTGACCGGGGCACTCAAGTTAGCATTAGAGAGAAAGTCCTAACCTTTCTTCCTTCAGCCTCTCATATATGACCAAAGCTGATTCAGCTGAGTCCTAAGATCTCAGAACTGATGGGACTTCTGGGGTCTCCTACCCCAAGCCAACCTGAAGAGAAATACCGGTCTACAGCAGTATAGACACCCAAACCTTTGCTTGAAGACCATCGGAGGTGGGGAAGTGGAGGTGGTTCATTCCCTACTGGGCAGCTCTCATCATGAAGAAGGTTTCACTGAAGTCACCTCTACACTGGCTTCTTTCTATCTTTCACCCATTGCTATTGGTTCAGCCCACCGAGGGCAAAGAAAGGAAGAAGATGGGGAGTATGTGGTGTAAGGGAACCAGATTTAAATCCTGATGCTGCTTCTTTGCATGACTAAGGATAAGTCACTTTCTCTCCCTAACCTCAGTTTCTTTCCCTGTAAAATAAGGGGATAGCAGAAAAACGATTTATATAATAACAATTCTGAAACTCAAGAACACTGACCAGCCACAATTCAGAGGACCCAGGATGAAGTTTGGACAGAGAAGAGGGAGCTCAGAGGACAAAATGAGGGAGATTTTTTTTTTGGAAATAGCCCATGGGGGAATATCTTTTGTTTTATTATACATATTTGCCTCAGTTTCCTCATCTGTCAAATGAGCTGGAGAAGGAACTGGCAAATCACTGCAGTATTTCTACCAAAGAAACTCCAAATGGGGTCAGGGAGAATCCCCTCCACTGGCTATATTCCAGGGGTCCAAAGACAGTCCCTGTCCTCCAGAAGCTCATAGTGGAATGGGGAAGACAACATACAAATACAAGAAAGAGACAGGAATGAGGAAAGATGTGGGGGGAAGGAAGAGAAGGGTTCCCTCCCACCCCCAAACTCTGGCCATGCTCTTCCTCAGTTAGAAAGGGAGGAAGCTGGAGGGAGGAGGAGCCAGCTCTTTGTTCTCTATGAATGAATCCAGTTCCTGGAGGCCAGACAGGGCACGCTTGGCAGCTGTGGAATCCAGATGTTAACCCCTGGAAACGTCTCTTTTTTTCCCCAGCCGTAGCATCTGGGTCTTTCACTGTCTCCTTTGACGGCTCCTATGCCGGCCCTCGCTGACAGCTGCTCCTGCTTCTGGGATGGCGCCGTAATGATGTTTAATATGGGATGCAGGCGTCTGCGTAACAGACACAAATTTATTGACAATGGGTGTGATGACAGACGTGCAGGCTAAAAGTAAACAGTTAATTTGCAGCAGCTACCAGGGCTCTGGAGGTGCTGAGAGGTGATGGGAAGGCGAGCGCACGGGGCAGGCGGGGCTCCGCACTAGCTCCTTGGTGACCCTCCCCTTTGTTCGGGTCACTCAGTCAGTCAATTAACATTTAGTAAGCGCCTACTATGAGCCAGAGCTGGGGATACAAAGAAGGGCAAAAGACAGTCCCTGGAGCCCTACTCTGGAGTCTGAGAACGCGAGTTCAAAGCTCATCTCTGATACTTACCCTGTAGGCAAGTCATTTAATTGACTGGGTTTCAGTGGCCCCCTGAAAACAAGGCTTCTAGCACCTGGAATACAGTTGGTATCTAATAAATGCCTGTTTATTGAGGATCATAAATGTGGAGATGCAGGGAAATTCAGAGGCCATCTGAACCAACCTTCTCATTTTATAGAGGAACAAGTCAAAAGAGAGAGGTGTAGCAACTTAACTGAGGACACACAGCCAAAGAGGCAGGATTTGAACTCCGGTCTCAAATTCTATAATCTCTTTTCAATGTACCATAAGTTTTGTTCTGACAATAGCCAGACACTATCACTGAAGGTACTGAAGGATAAAAGTGTACAAGGAAAGGAATGAAATAATCATTGCCCTCCAGAAGCCTACGGTATCCTAGGGGAAAAACAAGACAAGATGGGGCCACAAGGGTCTGGGTTCAAATCCTGCCTTTGATGTTTACTAGCCCGGTGACCTGGGGCAAATCATAACCCTTCTGGGCCTCAGTTTATTTGCCTGTAAAATGGACCTCTGAGGTTCCCTCCACTTCTACCTCTAAGATCCTTAAGAGCCAGGGTTGTCAGGATTTTCTATTTGTGTCCCCAGCACTGAGCACTGAGCACACAGTAAGCACTTAATAAATGTTTCATTAATTTATTCACTCAAAAGCACTCAAAGCACTTTACATGCATTATCGGCTTAGGGAAGAAAATGCTACAGTATTATTATCAACCTTATTTTCCAGATAAAGAAACTGAGTCTGAGAGAAAATAAATTACTTGCCCAGGCTCACAAAGATAGTGTCTGAGACAGGATTTGAACTCAGATCTTTCTGAGTTTAGCACTTCTTCCATGATGCCACTGAGCTGCCTAGACCTGGATGCAAATCCTGCCTTCTACTTACTAGATCTGTAACTATGAGCAAGTCACTTAATTTTTCCCAGGCTCAAGTTTTCTCAACTGTAAAATGGGGATATTAATAACTGTAGTACCTGCCTCATAGGATTCTTATCAGGCTCAAATGAGATAATGAGTGTAAGGTGTTTGACAAACCTTAAATCACTACATAAACATCTGATATTCTTATCATTTCTTGGAGATCATGGATTCAGAACCAGAAGGAATCTTTAAAGGGTCAAGTCAGAGGATCCTAGATTTAGAGCAGGAAGGGTCCTTAAAGAAAATATCCTCATTTTACAGATGAACAAACTGAGGCTGAAAAAAGGTAAAGGACTTGCTCAAGGTCACACATAAGTGACAGTGTTGGCATTTGAATCCAGACCCCTCTGACTTTACCCTTTCTTCTTTCCTTTCTCCCTTCTTTCCTTCCTTCCTTCCAACCTCATCACTCCTTTCCTTTCTTCCTCCCTCCCTTCATTCTTTCCTACCTTCCTCTCTCTCTCCCTCCCTCCTTTACTTTCTTCTTTTCTCCCTCCTTTCTTCCTTTCTCCATCCTCCCTCTTTTCCTCCCTCCTTCCCTCTCTTTTCTCTTCCTTCCTTCCTTTTCCTTCCTTCCTGCCTTTCTCCCTCTCTCCTTTCCTTTCTTCCTTTCCCCCTCTTTTCTTCCTTTGTCCCTTCCTCTCTTCTTCCCTCCCTCCCTCCCTCTCCTTTCTCTTCCTTTTCTTCTTTCTTTCTATCTCTCTATTTACGTAGACATCAAGCTTTCGTTCATTCATTTGTTTGAGACTGGGTCTCAGGCCAACTAGACGGTGCAGTGGAGAGAGCACAGACTCTAAAGTCAGTAAGACCTGAGTTCAAATTCAGCCTCAGACATTTACTAAACTATGTGACCATGGGCAAATTACTTAATCCCAATCGCCTCCAAAAAAAGGCACAGTGGATAGAGACCTCTAAGTCTCCTTATCTTATCCAGGCTCAAAATCCTGTCTATCATGGGCTCATTCCATTTCTTCTCAGAATGGGAACTTGGACCTGCTTCATTTCCAATAGGACCTGGTTGCTCTTCCTCCCAGGAGGCTCACCATGCAGGTGTCAAACTTAATATGATCACCTGACCCTGCTGCACTTCAATGTAGAACTCCTAAGCCCAAGTGATCTACCACCCTCAGTCTCCCTGATAGGAGACATTGAAGGTGAGGGAACACCAGCAGGATACAAGCCCATGTAGTGGACTTGGAGTCAGGAAGCTCTGGATTCAGATCCCACTCTCCCATTGACTGTCTATGTGACCTGGACTGTCACTTTACTGAACTTCAGTTTCATCATCTATAAAAATGACAAAAACATATACTGTCTGGATAAGGACTCACTATTTGACAAAAAACTTTTGGGGAAACTGGAATGGATCAACATCTTATGTCATATACTAGAATAAGGTCAAAATGGGTACATGATTTAGATGTGAAGGGTGATACCATAAGTAAATTAGGGAGCGCAAGGAATAGTTTACATGTCAGATCTATGGAGAATGGAAGAATCTGTGACCAAATAAAAGATGGAGAACATTATAAAATGCAAAATGAATAATTTTGATTATATTAAATTTAAAAGTTTTGCACAAACAAAAGCAATGCAGTCAAGATTAGAAGGCAAGCAGAAAGCTGGGAAACCATTTTTACAGCCAATGTCTCTGATGAAGGCCTCATTTCTCAAATATATAGAGTATTCAGTCAAATTTATAACAATACAAGTCACTCCCCAATTGATAAATGATCAAAGGATATGTACAAGCAGTTTTCAGATGTAGAAAGTGAAGCTATAGTCATATGAAAAAATACTCTAAGTAACTATTAATTAGAGAATTGCAAATTAAAGTGTCTCTGAGGCATCACCTCACACTTATCAGATTGGCTAATATGACAGAAAAGGAAAATGATAAATGTTGGAGAAGATGTGGGAAAGTTGGAACACTAATGCATTGTTGGTGGAGTTATAAACTCATCCAACCATTCTGAAGAACAATTTGGAACTATGCCCAAAGGACTATAATACTTTGCATATTCTTTGATCTAGTAATACCACTTCTAGGTCTATATCCCAAAGAGATCATAAAAAAGGGAAAAGGACTCACATGTACAAAAATATTTATAGTAGCTCTTTGTGTGGTGGCCAACAATTATAAATTGAAGGACTGTTCATCAATTGGAAAATGGCAGAATAAGTTGTGGCATACAAATGTAATGGAATACTATTGTCTATAAGAAATGATGAACAGGTGGATTTCAGAAAAACTTAGAAAGATTTCTATGAACTGATGCTGAGTGAAGGGAGCAGAACCAGGAGAACATTGTACATACAGCAACATTGTTTGATGATCAACTGTGATAGCCTTACTTCTTATCGATACAATGATTCAAGACAATTCCAAAAGACTTATGATTGAAACTGCTATCCATATCCAACTTATTCTACAATGTGCCAGACTATGTGTTAAGTACTAGGAGTACAAAGAAAGGCAAACACTGTTCCTGTCCTCAAGGAGATCATAATCTAATAGGAGAAACGCTTATGTAAATTGGTTACATACACAATATCTAGGGAGAGTAGATGGAAGGTAATCTCAAAAGAGAAGGTGCTAGGAGTGGGTGAGGCTGGGAAAGGCCTGAAGAAGATAGGATTGCAGCTGAATTGCGAAGGAAGCCAAGGAAGTCAGGAAGTAGAGGTTCCCATCTGCAGTGGTCAGGGACTATAGCCAGTTGCTTTCAAAGTTGGCATAGTCGTAGTTGACTACCCTGCTGCCCAACCAGCCAGGTAAATACTACAATACAGAGCCAGGCATTTATGTGGCAGCTGAAAAATTTGGTGTGAACAGTCATTCTTTGTTCCTTTTGTTTGATTCATCCTGTATCAGGGCCACAGGACATGGATTCAAATTCTGACTCTGCTACTATTTATCTTGGCAAGTCATGATTCCCAGTCTGGGTCTCAGTCGCCTCTTCTATAAAATGAGCACTTGGACAAGACAATGGTTAAAAACCCTTCCAGTTCTGACATTCCCTGTTCTAAGGCCCTTCCCAGCTCTGACATTCCATATTCCTTTGAACTCTGTCCAAGACCACAGTCTTCCTGTCCTTTAAAAAGAGTTTGTTGTATTTTAACATTCCTGTTTTCTCCTATCCACTACACATATGCACCAATTCTCTGGGCTAAAAATATTCCTGACATTTTTAAGGTGATTGTTTGCAGGACCTGGACAGGACCTTACCCTCTGACAGATGAGAAATGAGTTTTACTTTTCCTTGCCACCCTAGGTTTTTTTTTGTGGGGGACAATAAAAAACACTAATAGTTTTTGTGGAGTAGTGTGGATAGACAGAGTGGGGTCTTCCCCCTTTCCCTGCAACCTTTCCTTCTCAGATTATATTTAGCCAGAGCAAGTTTCTGAAATCCTTAGGTTTATCATCCCATTCCATTCAATGAGTATTCATTGTTCCTAAAATACTGTAAAGTCTTTGAGGGAGACTGGCTTTTGCCTCTTATATATCCTCACTTTAACACAATGCCTGGCACATAGTGTGTGTGTGTGTGTGTGTGTGTGTGTGTTCATCCTTCATTGCCTAAGAAGACCATGCCATCAGAGAGATGAGGACATGACTTGCACTTGACTTGGTTTTGAGTGAGGGAGGGCTGTGCAGGTCACCAGCCTCACTTTTCCTCCACAGCCATCTGAATGCAGTGACCAGATATTCATCAGGATGACTGCAGATGACCCAGGATGAGACAACTGGAGTTAAGTGACTTGCCCAAGGTCACACAGCTAGTGAGTGTCAAGTGTCTGAGGTGAGATTTGAACTCAGGTCCTCCTGACTCCTACACTAGGGCTCTATCCACTGAACCTTCTAGCTGCCCCTCTGGCACATAGTAGGTACTTAATAAATGTTTACTGATTGGTTGGTTGAATGACCATTTTATGAGAGTACTGTGGGGTGGAGAACTAAGGGAGATAACAGAATTTAATCAACAAACATTTATGTGCCAGAATGTGAAGATAAATCCTGGGGATAGATACAGAGACAAAAATGAATTCTTGACCTCGAGGTGCTTAATTCTACTAGGGAAGACAGAGTACCTATCAGGGAGCGGTGACTGGTTAGGGACCTTTGGTCAGGGGGCATTCACCAGAATCAGGTGGAGCCATAAGGCAGAAGATCATCCTGCCCTTTCCAAGTGCCCATGATGGCATTACTCCCTGAGCAAGAGATGAAAAGTGGAGAGTAGTCTAGGGATGCACACAACAGTTGAATAAAACCCCCGCACTGAAGGAGTTTAGAGTCTAGTAGTTGGATAAGATGAAATCAAATAAAATGTAGAAAGTGTTAGTTTTGGGTGGGAGACTTGGACTCCTATCCTGGCTCAAACAATTCTGAGCTGAGCAAATCATTTCATCTCTTTGAGCTTCAGTTTCTCCAGCCATAAAATGGGATGATCAATTTCATTTACCATGGTAGGATCATTGTGAGGAAAGTGATTTGTGCATCTTCAGTGGCTACAGGACTGAGAGTTATCCTTGGTTATTATTTGATAATACACAGATTCTACACCAAGGTATAAAGCATGACGTTAATGAGTAAGGAACGATGAAGATCTACATAAGACTTTGGGGTTTTCTTAAACCCATTCATCTGGAGTTAGAAATCTCTTGGAAGACAAATCACTTGATTCGCATCCTCTTGGCCCCAGAAAACAGAACTAGGAACAGAAAGTAGAAATAGGAAAAAGCTAATCACAAAACACCTGGAAAATACCTCAGAGGCCATCTAATCCAAACCCCCTATTTTACGGATGTGGAAACCGAGGCTCAGGGAAGTGGGCCAAAGGGCACAGAAGTACTAAGTTTCAGAGGTGGAATCTGAACTCAGGTTCTCAGGCTTTAGACCCAGTGAATGCACTTTCCGCTTACATTGGATGGAAGAAAAACCTTCTTAACCATAGGAGCTGTCCAGCAGTGCCTTTGGACATAGCAAATTCCCCATTCTGGAGTCTTCCAAGGGATGGACCACTTGTCAATGGGAGAGGGGAGGCTTGGATAAGGACTAGGCTAGATGTCTTCTAAGGGTTCCTTCCAACTCTGATCCTTTGTGGTTCAGCATCTTTTCCTTCACCTGGTAGTTAGTTCCTCTATCTGTACATTGGACAGATGTGTCTCTTATAGGAGCCCTCCATCAAGATTTTTTTCTACCTGAAATGTTATCGCCCTCATCCATAATCTTCCATCCCCCCTGAGATGTCAGGTGAGAGCTTCAGGTGGATGGGGGGTAGGGAGGGAGCAGGGGAACTTGGAACAAGGAACATCCAACAGAGATAATCCCAGGGACCTCCTGTTCCCAATCAGAGAGACTGGCTGTCTTCTTGAGTCAGGATTAACTGATTTTCTAAAGAGAACCTATTTTGGTTTTTATGATTCTTTCTCTCCAGGCAGTGTTTACAATGTATATTTGCAGAAACAGAAAATATATGCCAAGAGTGAGTCAAGAACACCGGCACGCAGCTCACACCATTGGTCATAAATATAATATTAGGATGAAGCCTGAAATTAATGTGAATCATTTCCCAATAAATATAGTCAGTTAGTGAGATTTTCCAGGATCACGAATGGGAGATATATTTTGGTAAAATATGAGTTTTTTATCTGTTGGGAATGAGGGGGAGAAAGGGCATAAATCTCAATGGGAGAAATATCTTTTATGATTATTCAATTCAGCAGTCTCTCTAAAAGCCTAAAGTAGACTCATATTTACAGTTCCTGGAAGCACCTGGTTTTTATATATTGGGGTAAGAATTAGCATCCAAGCGGCCTTGTGGAAATCACTGACTTATACCCTTGGACAGTAATGATGTGAGAAGACCTCATGCTGCTGAATTCAGTGGGACTGAATTAATTTCATCTGCATCAGTGCGCAGAACAAAATAGAGCACACACATGATCTCATGGCAGTGGCAAAGGAGCTGCTGGGTAGTTGGAGGCCTGGGTGTTACTGGGGAGGAACGAGTTACCTGACTCCCCGAAAGGAGAGGCAGATTTGGGGCCTCCTGGTCTCAGAGAGGCTTAGACCATGAAAGAGATTTGAAGACAGAGAATGACAGAACTTAGAGGGCCTTAGAACAAGGGATGTCAGAGCTGGGAGGGTCCTTAGAACAGGGAATCTCAGAATGGGGAAGAACCTTAATCAGTTGTCAATAAACATTTATTAAGCATTTACTATGTGCCAGGCCCAGGGTTTAGGACTCAGAATTTCTGAAGGGTGAGGGGCTTTGGAGATGTTCCAGTAAAGCCTTCTGGAGGCCAATCCCCTCATTTTACAGACCAGCAGAGTCCTATAGGGAGGGAAGACAACTTACTGAGACTCACACCTAGTTAGTAGTAGACATGGCCTTAGACTCCTTAACTCCTCGCTATCACTTGGGACCTTGGGCACATCATTTCACCTTCTCTGAACCTCAGTTTCCTCACCTGAAATAAAGGGACTGGATTGGTGATCTCTCCAACTCTCCCTCTAGAATGTGTATTCCCAGAGGGCAGGGGCAATGTTTTTTTATTTTGTTTTATTTCTATCTCCTCATGTTCACCATAGTGCCTGGCACACAACAAGCATTTAATAAGTGCTTGTTGCCTGACAGACTGACTTCTGACTCCCTGTTCTGGCCATGCCTGTTTGACCAGTTTCTCTAAGTGAAATGAGGCCAACACACTACCCCCTACTTCATGTTTCCATGACGTGCTGATTCAATTCTTTTGAGTTTCTGGCTAACATACAAGACCTTGTCTTAAAGACACCTGGTGTCTGATGGAGTCAAACTCTTCCAAGACTGGGTAAAGATGAAGGTCATTATGGCTCAGTAGGCATTGTGGAAATAGGGTCTGGGCTTTCTGCCGTGCTCTGGAGAAATGTAAGAGCTGACATTTATTATTGCTTGGAGGTTTATAAAGTACTGTGGCTTCCTTTGTGTTCTTTAAGCCTCACACCAAACCAGGAGTTTGTAACAGGGAAGTACTTGACCTGCCTTGTCACTCACTTGAATCCCCAATTGCACCACCAGCTAGGGGAATCAGAAGAGGTCTACCATAGTGATTTTAAGAGGGAAAGGAGATGGGGGAAAGGCATTCCAGTTTTGGAGACAGCCTATGGAGAGACTCTGAGGCAGAAGATGGAGCCTTATGCTGCCAGTTTGGCAGCAGTGCAGGAGGCTAACGCTGATAAGGCTAGAACAATAGGATATCACTTGATTGTGAAGGTTTTAAACATGAAATAAAGACTTTTTTGTTGGAGCTTAGAGGTAACAAGGAGTCTGGGAGCTTTTTGAACACGAGTGACATAGACCCACACTTTAGGGAAATCACTGCGGGTGCAATCAACAAAAATGCAGTCTGGAGAGTGTCTTGTCAGTTAGCCAATAAGCATTTATTAAGCACCTATTATATGCCAGGCATTGTGCTAAGTAGTAGGGATACAAAGAGAGGCAAAGAGCAGCCTCTGCTCTCAAGGAATTAATTCATCACAATCTAAGGCGAACAAGAGTCAGGAGCCCAGCGTCACTGGATCTAAGACTACAGAAAAAGGCAGGAAGGGTCAGGCAGAGAATGGCTCTAAAAGTCAAACAAAAGATTTTATATTTGATCCTAGGGGTGATAAGGAACCTCTGGAGTGGACTGAATGAGGGCGGAAAAGGGAGACAGGTATAATCAGACCTATGCTTTAAGAAGGTCACTTTAATAGCCGAGTGGAGCATGAACTCAAGTGGGGAGAGACTTGAGACAGGAAGACCAAGTAGGAGGCCATGGAAATAGAAATAGGGCACCTAGGTGGTGCAGTGGATAGGGTAGATAGAGCTTAGAATCAGGAAGATTCATCTTCATGAGTTCAAATCTAGCCTCAGATACTTCCTAGCTGGGTGACCCTGGGCAAATCACTTAAACTTGTTTTCCTCAGTTTCCTTATCTATAAAATGAATGAGTTGAATTAGACAATTTCTAAGGCCTCTTCCAGCTTGACATCTATGATTTTATGAATCCTGGCTCTGTTTGACCTAGATTAAGTCACTCCCCCTTGAAAGGCCTTGGCTACTTCATCTGTAAAATAAAGAGAATAGACTAGGCAGTCTTTCCCATTCCCACGATCCTATGCTCTACATTTTCCTTCTTAAAAGTGCCATCTCCCTCTCTTGATGCCAAGTCACAGTGGCTATTGGGAATGACTTCATTCCACCCTCTCCTTCCATTTCATCCAAGCTCATGTCACGTCCTCCAAATTCAACATAGGAAATCTATAGAATGGTGTTGGGAAAGGAAAGACAAACCACCCAACTTTCTCATGTTTCAGATTTAATATGCTCAGGGGGAATTCAACAAATACTCAGATTCAATCTGACCTTGACATTTATTGCAAAGTATAAATATGTAGTTATAATGTCATGTTTCTTACAAGACAAGGAAAACACTTCTATTCAGCCAAGGATGAGGACGTGTGTGGCTTTTTAAAGGGACAGCAGCAAGAACAGATTTTTTTAAAGATTGGTAGCTAATATGCTCATCTGTTATTCATCCAAACCTCTGCCAGGGGTGAGGTGACAATTTCTCTCCTTCTGGAAAATGCCATTACCTGTATCCTCCATCCTACAAACCAGCAGGTCATTATTGCTGGATCTCCTAACCATCACTACTGTCCCAAGGGATGTTGGGAAAGGTTTTGGTTGTCCAACCACATGGAGAGGATAGCTAAGACCTCTCCCTACATCCCCTACTCCAAGATATTACCCAGAGATTTTTACTTTAGGGATAGCTAAAATCATGCTTGCCTTTTGAAGAAAACTGAGGCTCTGAAAAGCAAAATACTTCGGTAAGGTCATCCATTGAGTAGATGGTGGTACCTACAATTGAACAAATGCTGAATTTGGAGTTAGGTTGAGACCGCTACTAGGTGGTACAGTGGATAGAGTGCCAGGCATGAATTCAGGAAAGCCAAAGTTCAAATCCAGTGTCAGACACTTGCCACTATAGTCACTTAACCTCTATCTGCCTCAGTTTCCTTATTTATCAAACAGGGATAATAGTAGCATCTACCTCCCTGGAAAGGATCAAATGAGATAATATTCATAAAGTACTCTTCAAGCCAAAGAGCTCTATATAAATGCTAGATATTATTGTTATTAATTAGAATAGATTCAATAAGGATTCGTTAAGTACTCAGAATATGCCAAGCACTGTAGATACAGAGCCAAAAAGAGTGGCTGCCCACAAGGTGCTTACATGCTACTGGGGGGTTATAAGAGGAACATGGCCAAATAAATACACAGTTATTTCAAGTAGAGGTGACTAAAAGCTGGAGGTGGGGGAGATGAGAAAAGCCTCCTTATGAGAGGTCAGGTTGTATCAAAGTTGTGCTGGGAGGATATAACTACTACCACTACCACTACTACTACTACTACTATTACTACTACACCATTTACTACTACTGCCAGTACCACCACCAGCACCACCATTACCACTACCACCATCACCACCAAATGGAAGTGATTCAGTTTCTTATCATGATGACATTGTACTTCCTGCCTAAGTAAGATAGGGAGATTCAGTCTCAAAAAAAAAAAAAACCAAAAACAAAACCCCAAACAAGTAAACTCCAAACTTCAAGATAAAAGCAAAGGGTGGGGGAAGATCTGAAGATACAGAAGAGAATTCTGAAATATCAGGATATTGAAGGATGAAACTGATATGCAAAATACTAATAGTTCCCAATTTTAGGTTGTAAACCTGATAAAGGCTTTATTCAGATTGTTCCTAAAAGCTAGGGCAGGTATAGGCTGTTTGACTGACAGCCACGTAGGCTCTGATTATAAGTCATTCTCATCAATGCATATAGGAAAACAGCAACTGGCTATGGTTATGGAATGAAGAGTTGCCTAGTTGGTGCTCAGCTAATGCTATTTCCTCCTCTCCGTAGTCCAGAGGTGTCAAATATGAGGTCTTGGGGGCCACATGTGTTCCACAATATACCACAGTACTACCCAAACCAGATTAAATACAAGTGCTTTAATTAATTGATTGAATGCAACCTAACAAGATAAACAAAAATACAATGAAACATAGATGATGTTAATATGTGTTTTTTAAATCAGCATGTGGCCAGCAGGAATCCTTATGTATGGTTTAGTGTCCCAGTTCCTATTTGACACCACTCCTGTAGGGAAGAGCTGAATGCTTCCTGGTCTTTCTCTATCTCTTCACTAGGAGAGTTAGACTTTCTTTGGTCTACTCCTGAGGTGGACAACCTGCAGCCTCCAGGCCACATATGGTCTTCTAGGTCCTTGGGTGCAGTCTTTTGACTGAGTCCAAGTTTTACAGAATAAATCCTTTTTATTAAGGGGATTTTTTCTGTGAAGTTTGGCTTCAGTCAAAGGGTTACTCTTGAGGACCTAGAGAGACACATGTGGCCTCAAGACCACAGGTTCCCCACCCCTGGCTGCACCCTTTTTACCACCCCTTTCTCTGGAGATCTAATTGGCCACAATTGTTATGATAATTAACTTACTTTTAGCCTAGGGGAAATATGATGAACCTCAATTTCATTTCATCTACTTCTCTGGTGGTTTATGCAGTTCAGAACAGATGAAAAGTTGGTAGTACAATCATGATGGCTTAGAGTCCCCAGTTAGAAAATTTTCTACATTTAAATAGAGATTTGGATCTCTAACCTAATTTAAACTTTTGTGTATCTCTAGAAAGCCCCCTGGCCTCTCCATATTTGAGGCAATTTCAAGGTACTACAAAAATATGGGTAACTGAAACAAGCGGAGTATATATATATATATCTATAAATGGACAAGCATAGGGAGTTGAGAAAAGAGTAGACTCTTTTAGAACTCTCAGTCCTTGGAATGCCAAGTACAGCCATAAGTAGCCTCAGTCCAAGTCCTCTGTTCTGAGATATCTTAGAGATCTGGGGGCTCCCCTCTATCTCCACCTTTTCTGCTGTAGCTTGGCCCTCCATTCAGTTTTTTTCTGTCCATTCTTATGCCTGTGTTGCCATCACTCTCCAATATTTTTTAAGTCCAAGGTTGGGTTAGGAATGCTTTCTTCCTTCTTACTCTTTGCCTCACCACAAGCTTGTGTATCTCTTAAAATTCCCAGGAGTTATTCAAGTCCCTTTTTGGTTCAAAAATCACAATTGTTCAATTTACCCTCAGAGCTTCAAGGAAACATTTGATCCTCTGAATTTGCAAATCCCCGAGAGTAGGTCAATTCTCCAGCCCTTATTACAATAGAAAGGCAAAGGCAGTTATTCTAGATCACAAATTATTGCTAAGTACATGGTAAATGGTGTTCCATGCTAGTAGAAATCATAGCAGAGTAAGCAGTTCTCAGATATAATTTTGAAAAATCTTACAGCCGTGTTTATTTCAATGATAAGAGGGATACCGATGATGCTAAGAACATGTTAAATAAGCACATAAAGGAAATGAACATGGTTCATTTTACATTGAAATATAGGATAGCTTAAAGATTGACTCTTATCTCAAAAGAAGGAAACTATAGAATCCCTCTCTGTCTGCCTCTACAGAAGAATGTTCCAAGAAAAAAAGGAACTATTGAACATTTGATACCATGTATTAGATATGAGACTTTTTGCAAAGGGGAGAAGGCACAAGCTGCAGGGCCTCTCAGTATACACAGGTGCTGCCAACTAAGGGATAATCTACTAGCAGAAATGAACAGTGATTGTGGATGACTCTCAGCTCAGGGTGATAGAGGCATTTACTTGTCAACTTGTCAGTAGCAACAGGCAGAGTTATGTTTAAGATCAGACCATAAAAAAATTGAGAAGCAAATGATACGACTTTTACAACTATTAGTTGAAATTGAATTTTTAATTCAATTAATTTTAAAATTAATTAAATTATAATTAAAATAAATATTATTAATTTTTTAAAAAATAGATCTTTATTAAATATCTTCCTGTATCCCTCCCCTAATTGCTCTGAGAAAGCTATCCTTGATAACAAAAAAAATTTTAATGGAGAAGAAAAGACAAAAACCTCCAAAGTCAATCGATCTGTGTTTCAAAGGAAGTGTTCCTATAAATTTGGGGGCATATATGGAGCCTTTAATTTTCATCAGTCATCTCCATGGCTATAGCATAGAAATCTCTGGGTCAAAGGATAGGGGTGTTTTAGCCTATTTACATAATTCCAAATTGGTTTCTATAATGGTTGTACCAACCTTCCTACACATCCTCCAACATTTCATATTCCCATCTTTGCCAATTTTCAGGGTTGCTTTTATTTGCATTTGTCTTATTATTAGTGATTTGGAGTGTTCTTTCATATGGTTGTCAATAGTTTGCAATTCTTTCGATAACTATCTCTTCATATCCTTCAGTTGCTGATCTATTGGACAATGACTTTTTTCTTATGTATTTCTTAATTGTTTATGTCTTGGATATATAAAAACCTTTGACAGAGATATTTGATACACACATTTTTTCCCCCAGTCTACCACATTCCATTATATTCTCGATGTATTTGTTTGTGCAAAAGTTTTTTACTTCCATATAGTCAAATGTGTCTATTTTATCTTTTGTAATTACCTCTATATCTTATTTGGTTAAGAGTTCATCTATCAAAGCTATGAAAGGTAAATGATCTGTTTTCCCTCTAATTTTTATGGTATGATCTTTAGTACTTAGGTCATATATCCATTTTTAATTTAGTATAAAATATGGTGTAAGATGTTAGTATAAGCCTTATTTCTGCCAGATTGCTCTCCAGTTTTTTCAGCAGTTCTTATAACACAAGGTTTTCTTTCCTATACATTTTCAGATTTATCAAACTCTGGGTTCAGTGCCAATATTTCTGATTCTCCCTTTTGTAATCTGTTCTATTTATCTTACTATTTTAAAAATCAGTGCCAAATGATTTTTATTACTGCTGCTTCATCATATAATTTGAAATTGGGAAGTACTCTTCCGGGGGGGGGGAAATTCTTAACCAAATAAGGGATAGAAGCAACTTGGGGTACAATGGATAGAGGACTGGACTTGCAGTCAGGAAGATATGAGTCCAAATGTTACCTCAGACACTTACTAGCTGCATGACCCTAGACAAGTCATTCAACTTTGTCTGCCTCAGTTTCCTCATCTGTAAATAACACACAGATATTATGAGAATAAAATGAGATAATATTCGTAAAGCACCTTGTAAACTTAATAGTGTAATATAAATACCTGCTATTGTTATTATAAAAGATATAATACATCTTTTTTATTAAGTCAAATTTTAATGCTTTTACATAAACAAAATTAATATAACTAAGAAGGAAAGACTAGAAAAAAAACCTTGCATAAAAACAGTCTGATTATGATTTGATATCCAATATAAATAGCTAACAGAAATATGTAAGACCAAAAGTCATTGTCCAATAGACAAATGGCCAAAGGATATGAACAGTTCTCCAAAGAAGAATTACAAACTATTAACAATTATGTGATTTTTACCTCACACTCAAAGATGGAAATAATGTTGACATGGTAAGGAAATAGTTCAATTGAAAAGGATTTTGAGTTTTTAGAGACTACTCAAAATGTGTCAATTATGTGAAATGGATGTTTTTTTTTTAAAAAAAGCTAATGAGTTCATAGACTGAATTGTGAATGAAGGAGATGTGAGTTCCATTGCCCCTTGCCCCATCAGACCACATCTGGAATGTGATGTTTAGTTCTGAATGCCTCTTGTTAAGAGGTCATTGATAAGCTGGAAGTGCCCTGAGTGATCAACCAAGATGGTAGAGGACTCCCAGAAGTTCATGTCATCTGAGGAACTCCTGAAGGGCCTAGGGAAATTTAGCTCAGATTGAGAGGACTTAAGTAGGACAAGCAGGGTGTCTTGATAAATTCAAAAGTTTGCCCAGGGGGAAGAAAGATTAGACTTGTTCAACTTGGCCCTAGAAGACAGGGCTAGAAAAATGGGAAGAAATCTCAGAGAGGCCAATTTCAACTTAATTCAAGACAAAACTTCTTAATAATTAGAGCTATTGCAAAATGGAATGTGATGCTTTGGAAGGTAATGGGTTTCCCTTCTCTAGATACCTTTTAGGGAGGGCTGGATGATCAGTTACTGAGGGTATTGTAGAGACAAATCTTTTTCAGGCATGGTTCGGATTATATGATATCTGAGATCCTTTCTGCCTCTTTCCGTTTTGTCCAGGGAATTACATTTTAAAAGCAAGCCCGAGAGACAGCAGTGCTTAACCCAAAGGAATGACTCTCCATATAAGGGAGAGGGGGAAAGGATTTTCAGGCATCAGTGAGATGGAGTTATCTCCAGTTATAATATCATTTACACCCTTTCTTCCTTCCCCCAGATCCCACCTATTCCCAGTAGGATGCTGCTTCTCTATTAGGTAGCCCTGACTTAGAATGAGTGCAGTCCACTATTTTTTCTCAACAGATGGTCAGGAATTCACATCACACACAGGATAATGAGATGGCAGTCATTTGTTTTCATTTTCTCTCCTACTCAAGGTTTGCCTATTGATTGAGCTCAGGAAAAATCCATGCTCTGTGTTTTTAGAATTTTCCCAAAGTTCTGGCTTCCATTTCCTATTTCTTGCACTTGTCCCCACACTGAAGATGTGCTTTTCAGAGGGGCACAAAGGTATCAATTCATAAGGAAGATTGCCTGGACACCAAGTAAATTTGGTGACAAACATTTATTAAACATTTACTATGTGTGGGGCACTGTGCTATGGAGATTGAAAGATCAAAATGCCACATCCTGCCCTCAATGAACATACATTTCACAGGAAGGAGCAGAACCTGGACAGAGAGAAGTGTATCCCAAGTCATTTCAATGGGGTGACAGTACTAATAAACTGAGGAAACGAGAAGAGGCCTCAGGTAGGGGGTGGCACCTGAATGATGTTTAAAAGGGCACTTGTTTAATCAAGGAAGGAAGTGAGGAAGACAAAACAGAAATCGGACAAAGTCCAGTACTTTGGGAAAAGCTGAGAAGAGCAGCCTTGGGAATGGGAGGAGTTGAGAGAACTCTGCAGGGTCCTAAGTAAAATTCATCTGAAAAAAGTAAGGGGGAAGGACAGGGGATGATGAGATGATTTGTTAAACTCCCTTCTAGCTCAAAAACATATGAACCTTTTTTAAAATTCGATTTTATTTTATTTTCAATTTTGACTCCTCTCCCTTCCCTGCACCCATTTAGAAGGCTAGAAAAATATTATATATATGTATATGTATATATATATATGCATGTGTGTAGTCATTATAAATATGTATATTCACATAAATAGCTATGTCCAAGAAGAAAGAGGAAAAAGGAAAGAAGGGAGGAAGGGAGGAAGGAAAGAAAGGAGGAAGGAGGGGAAAATGGAAGAAGAAAAGACAAGATAGTATGCTTCAATCTAAGCTCATCAGCTTCTATCTGGATGTGAATAGCATATTTCATCATGAGTCCTTTGGAAATATGACTGGTCAATATGTTGATCAGTTTCTAATCTTTCAAAATTGATTCTTTACATTATTGCTGTTATAGAAGTTGTTCTCTTGGTTCCTTCTGCTCACCTCATTTTGTATCAGTTCATACAAGTCTCAGGTTTTTCTGAAACCATCCCCTTCATCATTTCTTACAGCACAATAGTGTTCCATGACATTTATATATCATAACTTGTTCAGTAATTCCCAGTTGATGGGCATCCTCTCAGTTTCCATTTCTTTCCAAATCATACGAAAAGAACTGCTCCAAAACAAAAAATTGGGTGATTCTAAGAATCAGTCCCCAGGACACTGATAGTCACCTGTCTGGTTTGTGGCAGAGCCATGACTAGAAACAAGATATTGCAGCTCTCAGCTCAGTATACTTCCTGCCACATTGTGCTGCCAACTCATTTGCAGAAAGAGGTACAAAGGACCTGTTAGGCATCCTCTGAGGGATGCTGGGTGTTAGCAATGTCTGGCATATTTTTCTCTTTCTTTCCTTCCTTCTTCCTTTCATCTTTCTTTCTTCCTTTCTCTCTTTTTTCCTTCCTTTCTCTCTCTCTTTTGTTTTCATTAAACTAAATACAAGGGGAAGCTAGGTGGTGCAATGGATAAAGCACCAGTGCAGGAGTCAGAAGGACCTGAGTTCAAATCTCACCTCAGACACTTGACACTCACTAGCTGTGTGACCTTGGGCAAGTCACTTAATCCCAACTGCCTCATCCTGGGTCATCTCGAGTCATCCTGATAAATATGTGGTCCCTGGATTCAGATGGCTCTGGAGGAGAAGTGAGGCTGGTGACCTGCACAGCCCTCCCTCACTCAAAACAAAGTCAAGTGCAAATAATGTCATTATTTCTCTGATGGCATGGTCTTTTTCAACAATGAAGGACAAACACACACATAAACTAAATGCAAATTGGCATCACTTGCTCTATGACTTATGGTTTTAAAGAGTTGCCCAGGACACTGAGATATTATAAGTCCAAACTTGGAATGGATCTTAAAGTCCAGCTGATTCACCACCACTCCCATTTTAGATAGTGCCTTGACTATGGTCTCACCAGTAGTATGCTTCATATATTGTTATTGTTGGTGGTGGTGGTGGTGGTGATGATGGTGGTCAGTTATTTCAACCATTTTGAACCCTTTATGACTAAGATACTGAAGTGGTTTGCCACTTCCTTCTCCAGATCATTTTACGGATGAGAAAACTGAGGCAAACAGAGTTCGGTGACTTGCCCAGGGTCATACAGTTAGTAAGTGTCTGAGGTTGGATCTGAACTCAGGTCTTCTTGACTACAAGCCTGGCATTTTGTCCACTGCACCACCTAGCTGGCCCAATAAGAGTCCTAAGCATAGTTCAAACCCAAGGTCCCTGACTCTGCCCAGGGCCATGCAGCCAGTATATGTCAGAAGTAGAATTTGAATGCTGATCTCCATCCCTGATTCTGAGGTCAAACCTCTCCCCACTATAGCAGGCTGCCTCTTGCCTTTGTAATTACAGTAGTAAGAGAGTAATACACCTTAGTATTGAGTCCAATTGAATTCTGCCTTCTCTCATTGCACCATTGAGCTCCTCAAAGAAACAGTATGGATTGGTTGTCTCCTGGATGCTAAGCCCAATCAACTGCTTTCCACTACCAATACTGGCCTGGCTTTGTAACTGAATGACCTGGCCTGCTTTTCTCCTCAAGTCAGTACACCAGGACCTGTGATCTTGTCACTATAGTCTTCCCAACATTAGAACTCGCCCCACTGATGCAGTTCTTAGCCCGTCCATACCTTATAGTCTTAGGGATTGGCTCAATCAGGTTAAGTGCCCAAAGTCACACAGCTGGTTAAGGTCAAGTGAACAAGCATTTATTAAGCACTTATTATGTGCCAGGCAATGTGCTAAGGGCTGGCAATGCAAATGCAAACAGAAAGAAAGAATGACAGTTCTCATCTTTCAAGGAGATTATATTCTAAGAGGGATTTGGAAAGGAGGGAGGGGGCGCACATCAGGGCATGGAAGAGAAATCCAGAGAGTTGGCTATGGAGTTAGGAGAGGAGTGAAGGAGTGGGCATGGGGCTGACCTGGACCCCTCCTCAAAATAGAGGATCCAGGAGGAACCCACCAATCAGAAGACAAAGTCCCAAGGGTAGAGGGCATCTTCCAGGGTGAGAAGGTTGCTTGAGGATGGTGGAGGGGTCAGGAGAGTCAGGAAACTTCCTAACTGCCTGCTCCCCTATTCTCTCCACTGTACCAGGTTGTCTTTCTTTCCTTCTGACCTTATATTTACTCTTATTCTTTCTTATTGCTCACATCCTTTATAATCCCAAGCAGGGCAAGTGGTGTAAAAAAAAAAGTCACATTTTCAAGTCCATTTTTCCTGTCAACTCAAGTCTGTTCCCAGAGATCCCTTAGTGCCCCCTCCCATTATTACATAAAACCAGGGACAATCCCTTTCCATTTATTTGTGCTCATAGCACAGCACTAGGTTCACTGTTGGAAATACACACAAACACACACACACACAAACACACACATACGTTCTTCATATATTCAGTGTTCCAAAAGTCCCGGTATAGTTTTAAGCTTAAAACTGCACTGAAACTTTTGAGATACCGCATGTGTATATACACATACCCACATATACATATACACACATATAAACATTATCCATATGCATATATAGTCTTAATATATGTTATTATATGTCTTCATATACATATGCATAATAAAGAATTCATGGGCATATACACAGATGTTCCTCATATATATGTATACATTCTTCACACATATATGCCTTCATATACATGCATATAAAACACTCTTTGTATATACAAGTGTCATCATGTATATTATATATATATATACACACACACTGATACATGTACTTCATATATACATGTGCCCATATACATAGGAGCTGCTAAGTGGTGCCATAGTGCAGAGAGCGCTGGGCCTGGAGGCAGGAAGATTCACATGTCTTCCTGAGTTCAAATCTGGCCTCAGACACATACTAACTGTGTGACCTTTGGTAAATCGCTTCACCCTGTTTGCCTCTGTCCTTGTCTGTAAAGTGAGCTGGGAAGAAAATGACAAACTACTCCAGTATTTCTGCCAAGAAAACCCCAAATGGGGTCACAAAGAGTTAGACATGAATGAAAATGACAACAAAAATATATTTATTATATTATACAGCTTCCACTCACAGACATATACAATTTTCACATACCTCTTTATATACACACATAATATATATAGGGAGTCTTCATACATGTATATGTCCTCTCATATATAGACATATATAGGACAATGGCATCAGGGAGATGATTTTGATTTGAGGGAGGGAGAGCTGTGCAAAGGTCATCAGCTTCACTTTCTCTTCCACAGCCATCTGGGTCCAGTGGCCTGGAGCCAGGACCACTGGAGAGGGCCTAGGATGCAGTGGGAGACCCTGGCCCTTTTAGGTCGAGGCCTTTTCAGGTTCTCACTTTGAGTGAGGTAAGGTCCATTCAATGAAGAGACCTCTTTAAGAAGCAAGTCAAGGGATGGACATTTTAATTAAAAAGAAAAAGGAGTTCCCCAACTGATAAAGGATATGAACAGGGAATTTTCAGAGGAAGAAATTAAAGCTATCTATAATCATATGAAAAAATGCTCTACATCACTATTGATTAGAGAGCTGCAAATCAAAACAATTCTGAGGTACCACATCACACCTATCAGATTGGGTAACATGACAAAACAGGAAAATGATAAATGTTGGAGAAGATGTGGGAGAGTTGGAACACTATTCATTACTGGTGGAGCTGTGAGCTGATCCAACCATTCTGGAGAGCAGTTTGGAACTATGCTCAAAGGACTATAAAAATGTGCATACCCTTTGACCCAGCAATACTGCCTCTAGGACTGTATCCCCAAGAGATCATAAAAATGGGAAAGGGTCCCACACGTACAAAAATATTTATAGCAGCTCTCTTTGTGGTGGCCAAAAACTGGAAATCCAGGGGATGTCCATCAATTGGGAAATGGCTGAATAAATTGTGGTATATGAATGTAATGGAATACTATTGTGCTATAAGAAATGATGAACAGGAAGATTTCAGAGAGGCCTGGAAAGACTTATATGAACTGATGCTGAGCAAAAGGAGCAGAACCAGGAGAACTTTGTAGACAGCAACAACCACAGTTGAGGAATTTTTCTGGCAAACTTAGTACTTCATTGAAATGCATGGACTTAAAAAATTTCCAATGGACTCAAGGCAAAATGCCTTCTACATCCAGAGAAAGAACTATGGAATTGCATCACAGATAGAAACAGACCATTTTCTTTTGTATTATGTTTTTTTTTTGTTTTATGGTTTCTCTCATTCATTTTAATTCTTCTATGCAACATTCATTCAATAGGAATGTATGTGTAGAACCGATAATAGATTGTATGCCATCTCAGAGAGGGAGTGGGGAGGGAGTGGGGGATGAAGTGGAGGGAGTGGAAAAAAATCTAAGATATATGGAAGTGATTGTTGAACACTGAAAACAAATAAAATAATTCAATTTAAAAAATCAGTGAAAGAAAATGCAAACCTAACAATCATAACCTTAAATGTGAATGGATCAAATTCAATAAAATGAGATGCCTAATTGAAAAAAGAAAAAGAAAAAAGGGGGGAAATCAAACTGGGTGGGGAAGACCCACAGGGTTGCTGTTCCACGGAGAAACAGTAACCATTGGTATTCACTCCAAGCCAGGAGGGCCCAAAGTACAGCCATTAAGTGGAGCTTGGGCAGAGACCTGTTGTTGTCCAGTCCCTGAGATCCAGAGTGAAATGGGTTCCAGGCTTGGTTTTTGAGAAAGAAAACTAGCCAGGAAGTCTCAAGTTAAGGAGGCAGCTTTCAGTCCTCAAAATGTATCTTCCTTTGGGCAGAACACCCTCAGGTAAGGGGAGCAGAGAGGACCCTTGTCTCACTTATTCTCCTCTCCTCTCCTCCTCC
Source organism: Bettongia penicillata ogilbyi (assembly GCA_023548195.1). Lineage (NCBI taxonomy): Eukaryota > Metazoa > Chordata > Mammalia > Diprotodontia > Potoroidae > Bettongia > Bettongia penicillata. Next base: position 1,706,581 of record JAJHZJ010000754.1, read on the forward strand.
CCTGCCCTCCCCTCCCTTCCCCTCTCCCCATACATATGTAGCCTTCATATTCACACAGATATAATCTTTAGATAAGTTATCTTTATATAATAAACACTCATATGATTGTCATGCATATATATATACAGCCTTCATATACATACTATATATGTGTGTGTATAGCCTTCACACATATACATTCTTTATATACACATTTGTTTCATATATATATATTATATATGTGTGTGTGTGCATTCTTTATATATGCATACGTCCCTCCCCCTCCTCTACCCTCATCTTTGTCTCTGTGCCCCCCGTGCTTAGGAAAGTGCCTGGCATACAATAAGCAATTTATCAAGTAATTGATATTTGTTGAATTGAACTGACTCATCCTCATATTCTCATAGACTCATCTCACTTCCCAGCCATCATCATGACCATTTTCTCCACCACCGTCGTTACCACTGGCAAGTCTATTACCATCGCTGTATCACCTCCACTGCCATCATCATCACCATCACCTACACCACCATCGCCAGCATCACTTCTACCATCACCATCACCATCCTCATCACACATACAAAAAGGAGGCAAATCAGACAAGTTAAAAAAAAAAAAAGATTTACACCCAGTTCTCAACTGCTAAGGGCACATTTGTACAGATTTGGAAAATTGAGTGCTACGTCAAGTAAACACACAATAACTTTTAAAGAACACACGATACCCAGCTGAGCTCCAGGGAGTCTGGCTGATACTTAACGTCAGCATAACGAATTTTTTAAAAAGTGTACCATAAATTTTGC